>JAZGTJ010015155.1:0-13570 GCA_036877575.1 Botia almorhae
ATCATAGCGGATGCAGTTTGTGAATGTTTCTACAACTGTAGGTTGTTTTTTGGCGGGTGTGCTTGTGCTGCCACAATCTTTTTCATGTTGTAGGGCGCAACATTTCTCCCATTCGGCAGCATGTTTCTGTTTGAGGTGCTGCAGTAAATTGGTCATACTGCTACCTTTGCTAGCAACAGACTTCAAACACACTTTGCAGCGGGGTGTTGTTTGTTGTTCATCTGACACCACAAAACCGAACCATTGCCAGATTACGTATGACTTTTTTTCGGAATGAGTTCCTCCCTGCTCGCTGCCATATTGTTTGTGTATCTTTAATTTAACGGGAGCTCAGAGGGGAGCGTCTGCATATTACGTTAAAGAGAAAACCGATTTTCATTCAAGCAAATCGATGTAAACTACACAAACTTCGAGTTAATCGATAAAATCGATTTATCGCCCAGCCCTAGTCAACCCAGTCTTTTTTTCTATTTGTATTTCTAGGTATTTATTTATTTACCTCTTTTTTTCGCAAACCCTGGTACGTTGGCTGTTCTTTACTATAAATAAACAATCAAAAAAATATACAGTAATGCTAGTACTTGCATTGCTTCATGCGTTTATACTGTTGTTAGACATTTAAAATATAATAGACTTTTCTTTAATGCTGGGCAAATCACCACAATAAACCTGTAGCTCTCTAAAAACAATTTATAGTAATCATATTTTAAATCGCAGTTGCAATTTTGATGAGAAAAATCGCAATTAGATGCATGACAATGTGTTTTATTTACATGCAGTTCCTTTTGCATGCACACTAAATTTGTCTGGAGAAGGAGAAAATGATGGAGAATCAGCACTGATTTACTTGCTCTGATTCTGAAAGACAAACGTATTTACAGTCATGGCCAAAAATATCGGCACCCTTGCAATTCTGTCAGAAAATGCAACACTTCTCTCAGAAAATTGTTGCAGTTGCAAATGTTTTGGTATTCACTTGCTTATTATGCTTGCACTGGAACAACACAAAAAAGCAAAATCAAACTTGATAAAATTTCACACAGGACTCAAAAATGGACTGGACAAAATTATTGACACCTTGTCACAATTGTACGAAATAATTGCTTTTCAAGCATGTGATGCTCCTGTAATTTGTATTTAGACAAACCTGTGGCAAGTAACAGGTGCAGGCAATATAGTAATCACACTTGCAACCAGTTAAAATGGAGAAAAGCTGACTCAACTTTTGTGTTGTGTCACACTGAGCATGGAGAAAAGAAAGAAGTGTAAAGAGCTGTTGGTGGATTTGAGATAAAAAAAATTGTGGGAAAACATGGACAATCTCAAGGCTACAAGTCCATTTCCAGAGATCTTAATGTTCCTGTGTCCACTGTGCGCAATATCATCAAGAGGTTTACAGCTCATGGCACTGTAGCTAACCTCCCTGGACGTGGATGGAGAAACAAAATTAATAAAAAATTAAGATGAAGGATTGTTCGAATGGTGGATAAAGAACCCTGATTAACTTCCAAACAAATTCAAGCTGATCTGCAGACACGGTACAACAGTGTCAGCTCGCACTATCCGTTGCCATCTGAATGAAAAGGGATGCTATGGTAGGAGACCCAGGAGGACACCACTGCTGACACAAAGGCATTAGTTGGCCAAAACTTATGTGAGAAAACCACAATCCTTCTGGGAGAACATACTGTGAACAGAAAAAGCAAAAGTAGAGCTTTTTGGTAAAGGACATCATTGTACTGTTTACAGAAAAAGAAATCGAGGCCTTTAAAGAAAAGAACACAGTCCCTACAGTCAAACAGGTTCAAAGATGTTTTGGGGAAATCCCATGGAACGCCTGTGGAGAGATCTCAAAACAGCAGTTGGGAGAAGGCATCCTTTAAATCTGAATGACCTGGAGCAGTTTGCAAAAAAAAGAACGGCCCAAAATTCCAGTAAAGAGGTGTAAGAAACTCATTCATGCTTACAGGAAGCGATTGATTTCAGTTACTTTTTCCAAACGGGGTGCTACCAAATATTGAGTTATGGGTGCCAATAATTTTGTCCAGTTTTTTGGGTTTTGTGTGGAATTGTACCAGATTTGACTTTTCTTCTGTTTTTTGTGTTGTTTCAATGCAACAAAAACAAAACATGACATTACCAAAACATTTGCAACTGCAATAATTTTCTGAGAGAAGGATTGCATTTTCTGACAGAATTGCAAGGGTGCCGATAATTTTTGGCCATGACTGTATATGATTTCTGTCAAAAGTGATTTTTAATTAAAGCTACAATTCATAAATTTTGCCTCCATATCTCTGTTCGAAACATAAAATTGCAAGTTACTTGGAGTTATTTAGCTAACAAGGATAACAAAGTGTAAATTTTAAACAACTGCTGTAAGAAGCAAACACTACAAACACTCAGTGACACACTCATCTCATTGTTTTGGGTCAATGAGAACAATATACCAAGTTTTGTACGTCTCCGTACGATACATGCACCAAGTTTATGTGCCACATAAAAGACACAGCAGAGCCCCTCCACCATGCCTGTGTGCTAATGGCTGACAACTCTGACATGCAGTGTTTTCTATGGAGCGTTTTTGTAGACAATTTAAAAAGAAATTGCAAATAGCATTTTTTCATTTTAAAATTTAAAACATCCCCGGGAGCACAAGGTCTTGCTCTCCAGGCACAGGATAGCCTCTCTCTGTCAACTAGGTTCAGTGAGCATCAGGAAGAAGCACATTCAACTGACCGTATGGCAAATAACTTGTAAATCAATGAGTACAAGACAGTGTTTCCAAGCACCTGTGACTGTTTGGACATATCAACACGAACATACTAGTTTGTCTGTGCACTTCATTAAACAAAAAAAAGTAAAACCCAAAATCACCACATTTAGCTACTCTTTAACTGCATGTTTTGATGATTGTACGTGCCAAATTTCAGGAGTGTTTAAGCATGTTAATTGCTCATAAGCACTTCCAAATCTTGAAATAAAAATCCATACAAGACTCAATAAATTCTTTACATTTTTAGTGTTCAGGCACTAATAAAGAGAGCAGTTCCAAGTGAGTCCTTGCACCAGTCCTGTGCTCGGGCTTTAAACAAACATAACCATATCATTTTGAAACAAATAGCAGAAATTAGAAACCTGGAGATGCACTGGCTGTTGAATAACGTGTTGGTACTGCTGCAGGACTTGCTGTAGTTGGGCATGCTCTTGCATCAATGCCTGATACTGAAAGCTGGCCCTCTGATGCTGGACCTGTTGCCAATGGGCAGCTGCAACTTGTAGCTGCTGGAGACGAGCTGCTTCTGCCGGGTCCCCTGTATCACTGATGCTACTGGGCTGTGGATGGTAAAGCGATACACTAACTACACTAAGTTGACAAAATATTTGTGTTTACACTGCCACTGTACTAAGTACCACATTTTAGAGATGTATAACACGCTTGTCTCAACATACATTTAATACACAGCATATGGTGACCACTTAAGCTAGATTTAACCAGAGCAAAGATAAAACAATACCTTTGCTTCCTCAGGTGGTGGGGGAGGAGGGGTATCCTCTTTGGGGGGTGGAGGTGGAGGGGCACTTTTGGGGGGTTCAGCCGGAGGTGGTGGAGCAGAAGTCTGGCTGTTTCCATTTGACGAGTTATTGACTGAACTTTGATTCTGCCTTGTCTTTTCATTTTTTAGCTTCTGCAAATTCTGACGGTGCTGCTGGTACCAATAATCCTGCTGCTCCTGTACACAGTAAATAGAACATGTAAATACTATACATGTAACTGTAATCGAATAGAACAAAGGTTTGTTGACCCTCTTCCCATAGTTATAATCAGAGCTTTGCCTATGCCTTAAATGTAATGATCGCTAGTGTGTTCTTGGAATATCTGATGACATTTACATTTAGCAGACGCTTTTATCCAAAAGAACACAAAGAAAACAAAGAAGCGATTAATCATAAGGAGGCGATAACATCAACCGTACACAATTACAATTCACATTACATCTGAAGCTAGTGGATCATTACAGTGCTGCAAGAACGTAATCAGTGATAAGACACGCCACAGAAGCTTGCCTTAAGAGACATCGTCGAAAAGTCGGGATTTTCATCCGCTTCCGACACCCTGGCATCGCTAACCTTTGTTGCTGGTAATGGGGTCTGCGATGCAGGTGGGACCCCAGGGGGGTCAGGGGTTGGAGGCTTTACCTCTGGCGGCGGTGGCTGGGAGGGGCCTGCAGGACCTCTTATTAATGATGGATCTTGAAAATTGTTTGGCGGCGCGGAATGCACAGCACCGCTTGTTTGCCAAAATGGAGGGGGGACGCTACCGAATCCAGCACCGCTGCCGGCATGGTGGTGCAGCACAGACTGGAGCTGCTTCTGGTGGAGCTGCTGCAACTGCTGCATCTGCTGTAAATGCTGTTCATGCAAACTGCTGAAATTAGATGACACTGTAAGTGACGGAGCTCCAAATCCACCACATAATCCTCCTGAAGGCTGAATTCCCCTGAACTGATTCGGCCGCGGTCCGAAGTGTGGAGGAGGCTGATGTCCGTAACCGCCCCAGGAGGGATACATGCTTGCGTCGAGATACTGCGGGCCAGGCGAGGCCTAGCCGCCTGATCGCATAGGACCGGTTACTTTGTATTTACTGCTACGGCTATTTGACAATTTGGGTTATAGATTCTCTTTTAAGTATGATACAAAAAAACTACAAAAAACTATATGCGAAATTTACAGATGTAGAAAATCCGATCGCTCAAATGTACCATTACTGTTTGAATGCTGTTTTCACGTCGAGTCAGTGAGCAAACCCCGACGTGCTTACGCTTAAGCATGACGTTAGCTCAGACTATGCTTCCATTACTTCTTCCTCTTGATTTAAGGGAGGCATCCAGCTCATTATTGCCACCTTCTGCACCGGAGTGGGGATCAGCTGGCAGATTTTCTTCCTTCAGGAACAGTCAAATGAAAAGTAAAACATATGTAAAATAAATATAATAAAATAAAGAAATATGGAATAACAACAAAATACAGTGTGTGTGTGTATATACATGTGCATTAATTTAAAAAGCTTATAAAATGTAATATAACAGGGTTTTTATTCTTGTCTTATGAATGTAAAACTTTGCCCAGGTTGATGATATACTTTAACAAATGTTTTGTTACATGTATTTGTCATTATCTATTTTTAAGATTATACTAACTATTTATACCTATACTATCTGTCATCTTAGGGAGAAGCCTCACCCGCAACCAGTGACGTTCTGCCCTGAGTGAGCGCACATAGTCCGCCATGTTATGTAATTTCTCAGTAATGTTAAAAATAAGTTAAATGTTGTTGTTGGCTGTAATGGTGAACATAAAAGGGGGTTGCACACCAGACACAAGATCGAAAACTACTGCTGATGCAATACATTGATAGCCCGAGTCCCACCCATATGTCTGCTGAGATATGGCTTATTAATTTTATTATATTATTGCTAGGGTACAGTAAATGGCTGCTAGCTAGGGTGTAGCTAGACAGTTAACAGGCGCTGAGATATAGCTAATTCATGTTGGTTGCTAGGCTGCTCCAAATGATTGCTGGGGCATGACTGGACAGTTTCCATGCTTTGCTTCACAAGCACCACTAATAATCAATAAATCACATTGGTTAATCTATTATTGTTTTATGTATCCGTTGTCTAGGCATCTGTGTGGTAGTAAATCTAGATAGAAAATGTGAGTGGTGCTTACAGTGGCAAAACTCAGGCCAGAATATTTCAACAATGTTAACATGTTTTAAAATGATGCTACCATGATTATACATGATTCTAACATGTTTTAGCATTACGTTAGCATCTTTAGCTGTTATAGCATGACTACAATGCTAGTATACTAAGATGCTAGTATAATTTAGGATGATGCTGGCATGTCTTAGTGTGATTTAGTGTGATCTAGAGTGCTAGGGTGTGGCTAGGAAGTTGCCAGGGCAATACCCAAAGCCCACTGACAGCCCAAGCCAAATAAGCCCACCCACATGTCTTTACAATATTCTTATGCTGATATATGGTGTATTAATTTTATTTGTTCTGATGCCTCTCACAATTTTCAATGTAAGTCCACCATGGGGTGGTTGCAAGGGTAGCGTAACTTGTTGCTAGGATGTGACTATGACGTTGAAATTTTACCATTTGTTGCTGATTGATAAGCCCACCTCGATATAAGCCCACCTCCAAGTCTCTACAACATTCTGATGCAGAGCTATAACATTACAAAAATCTGCGGGCAGCAACAATTGGTGACATTTCAACTTTATAGTCACAACCTAGCAACACCCTAGTAACAGTAGCAGTTACAGTAGTTACAGTACCCTAGCAACCATGTAATGAAATACATAGTAAAAAATTAGAACATTGTAAACACTGCGTGGGCTTATTTGTCTCAGGCTGTAATTGGGCTGTAGGTATTGCCCAGGCAACTTTCTAGCCACACCCTAGCAACAATTTAGAGCACACTAATAACCTCATACCATTACTAATAAGCCATATTTTAATCTATCTATTTTGGCAAATCATGTAGCATCATGCAAAAACATGCTAGCATTATACTAATTCATGCTATATAGCGCTTTGTACAATGTTGCATTGCGTCAAAGCAGCTTTACGTATAATGAAAAATAATTAACAATTTACAAAGCCCTAAGCTAAGTTAACTGTCAGCAGTCTTCTAGTAAGCAAGCCAACAAGGCGACAGTGGCAAGGAACCAAAACTCCAATGATGTATAGATTGTCTATACATCCTGTGCCCCATCATCTTTTCTGGATAAAGTCCGTATCCTGCTGACTACAGGACCTTGGGGAAATGGAAAATAGACAGATTTAGTGTTGAGTCAGTACATCTGTTCTTATGGGAAGTGTCCCCAGTTTCGGTTTACCTAATTAATGCAGCCTAACAATCCCTTAAGGGATCTGAGTAATAAATCCATAGGACTATATAGGCTAGATTACAGGGGTGGATTATTGATTGTTTAATTTATGTTTATTCTTATTTTTTTGTTAAGTTCAGAAACCAGTCTAATAGACTGTGTACTGGCATTGGGAAAAATCAAATGGATGTTGTTTCAAGATGTTTTAATTGACATCCCATTGTAATGCTCATTAGAAGAGTTTTTTACAGGCCTAGATTTAAATCTAGATCTGGATTTAAACTGACACAGTGTACTGCCTCCTGGACAACACTGGGAAGACTGTTTTAGTTTGGCCACCAAATATGAAAAGGATCTACCACCCGCGTTTGATTTTGAAATGCTGAATATTGTCAACTGGCCAGAGATTTCCTAGATTGCAGTAAACATGAAGGACTGAAATAAGATAAGGAGCTCACATAGGTATTGAGGAGCTAAACCATTCAGTGCCTTGTAAGTAATCAGCAAAATTATGTTTGTTAGGCAACCAGTACAGTGTTGACAGAACCGGGCTAAAATTGTCATACTTGTTCATTCTCCTAAGAACTCTCACTGCTATTAATCCTGCAGGACAGCCACCAAGTAGGGCATTGCAATAATGAAGTCTTGATGTCATGAATGCATTAATTAATTTTTCGGTGTGTGACATAGACAGCATGTCTTGTAGATTTAAATATTTTAAGATGAAAAATGCAGTTTTACAAATATGGGAAATGTAGTTTTCAAAGGACAAATTGCTATAAAAAACATCCAAACACATTCTTAGCTGATGAAACAGGCTTTATAGAGCATCCATCAGGAGTAAGACGGTGTTCTAGGTTGTTCTGTGTGGAAGATTTTGGTCCAATAATTAAAACTTCTGTTTTGTCTGAACAGGGCTCACAAAACGTTTCCATCCATCAAAAACAATCAAACCATAAATTACAACAATCGTATAAAATAATCAAGTTATAATCATCAATACAAATATTTGGTTCTAACTGAAATGAAATGTCTATGAACGTGTAAAAACACTATATAGAACATAATTCGGTCTGTGTCAGATTCTGAATCTAAAACATCAACTGAAGTCAGTCACAGATAAGAAAATGCCACTCCACGTTGAGAAGGGCTTTCTTTAATAAACAAAACTCAAACCTCCCGCAAGAGGGCGAAAACGAGAAACACAAGAAGGCAGCGAATCAATACAAAAGAATATGAATAAATGAATATGAACATAGGTCAACAACGTAAGGAATTAATAACTACTTTTTACAACCGACAATAAAACGAACGGAAAAGCCTCTACAAACCAGGACAGGGAACACCTGACAACACTTACCCAACAGGGAACACAAACAAATGACCAACAGATCCCCGGACACAAGACACTTTAACTGGACGTGACACGGACTGAGAACGCGCAACACAGAGCACAGGCAAAAGTGCACGAACAAGAGAAAGCGAAAGAAAGAACAAACCAGCACAGGACAGCAGACACGAGGGCATTAAATACAAAAGGGAACAATGACAAACAGGTGTGTGACATCAAACTAAACAAGGAAACAAGGGGGGTGATGATGCAAGACCGGAGAGCACATGGCAGATGTAAACGACACGGAGCCATGTGCTTCCACATAGAACGCACACCGAGAGCGCAAGTTTAGACTCTGACTCTAAACGAGAACAGAACCATGACAAGATGAGTCGGAATCTAAACCTCGCGCTCTGACATATAACACTGACTGTCACATATAACCTGACACATTGTGCACGCGGCGGTGAACAACATCAGGCTACAGCAGTCCTAAATTCTTATCTTATGATCTTATGTTGGACAATATTTCCAAAATGCATTTGACTAGTAAGTCCAGCTTCTACATATAGCTTTTGTTTTGCTTGGTTAACAAATATAAACACTTCTATAGTAAAAATCAATAGAGACTGTGTCTGTTCCCCAAACGGTGAGGCTAAAATAGACCTGTGGCAAGACTTAGACAAAATCTTATCTTGGTTAAACCAGAAAAAACTGTTCAAGAGGACAAAAACATCTTCTAAAGCTTGCGCTCCTAAACATCAGATCATTCACACCAAAGGCAGTTATTGTAAATGAAATAATCTCAGAAAACAATTTTTTGATATACTTTGTCTAACTGAAGCTTGGCCCAAGCCAGATGACCACATTGGTCTCAATGAATCTGCCCCACGAGACCTACCCTAGACCTACCCATCACTTTAATCACACACTAGATCTAATTATATCACATGGTCTGGACTCTATAGATATAGATATCACACCGCAAAGTGATGAGATCACTGATCATCATCTTATTTCATGGATAATAAAGATTGCTGATGTTGCTCCACGCTATTGAAAGGGCAGAACCATTATGCCAACCACCAAAAACAGACTTACAAATGCCCTGCCCGACCTATCTAATCTACTCAGCACACCCATAAACGCTAAAGATCTAGATAAAATTACTAGCAACACGGACTCTATCTTCACCAGTATGATTGATATTGTCACACTCATCAAATAAAAAAAAGGCAAAATCAACTCTCACTCGCAACCTAAGGAAACCCGCAACCTTAAGTGGAAAAGGAGAAAAATGAATCTGGAGGTTTTCAGGTTAGCATGGAAAAACAGTATGTCTCACTATATAAAGGCTCTAAAAGCAGCAAGGCCTGCACATCTTAGCACACAAATAGAAACATATTAAAACAATACTAGGGTTTTATTTATTACAGTTGCCAGAATAACTTTAATAATAATGATTTCATGAACTTTTTCCACAGAGAAAATCGAAACCATACAAAATACTGAAAATATACAACCCGCAACCATACCTGATAATTCACCCTTATTGAAAACTGCCGTTTAAGAACAGCCGCAATGCTTCATAGCTGTAGGCCAGGATGATCAAAACCAATCAATCATTACTTCCAAACTAGCAACATGCTTATTAGAGCCTGTACCAACTTTACTATTGATAAAGCTGTTACCTGTAGCTGAGGAGCTTCATCTCAATATTATTTACTCCTCTCTATCACTAGGTCATGTCCTGAGTCCCTTCAAGTTAGCAGTTATTAAGCCTCTCATAAAGAAACCGCAACTAGATTCAAATTAATTACCAAACTATAGATCCATTTTATTATACTATTTAAAATACTATTAATGTCTAAAATATTAAAAAAGATCGTATCCACGCAACTGTGTGCCTTCTTAATACAGAACCAATATTTTTGAAAAGTTCCAGGCAGGATTCAGACCACACTATAGCACAGAAACTGCACTGCACTACAAACGATTTACTTTTAGTAGCAGACCAAGGTTGCATCACTTTGTTTGTTTTACTTGATCTAAGTGCAGCATTTGACACTATAGACCATGTCATGCTGTTAGATCAACTACAAAATTACATTGACATTCAAGGTCTCTGATGTTTGAGACACAAGGTTTTAATCACTGAGCTAACTCCCCCACCAGTAGAATCCAGGACAGGGCCGTGCAGAGACCTTTAAAGGGGCAGGTGCTCAAACTATAAAAAGGGCACCTGGAACAAGGCATTAAAGGCATGCTTCCCGGTGCCCCCGACCACTGCGCGCCACGCCCCCTCCCCCCGCTCGCTCAGCAGCATGAACTTCCGGGTGGGGTCGTCACGTGACAGCTCATTATGTGGGCCATTCTATTTACAGCTAAAACATTATTAATTAATTTTACTAATAGTTCGATTGGGCAGGTGGTCGCGAATTTGTTATTTTTATAAATTTTTTATTTTTATATTATTACAAAAAATAATTTTAACAAAAGGGCACTTTGATCACTAGGGGCCAAAAGGGCAGGTGCTCAAGCACCCTTCGCCCCCCCCTCTGCACGTGCCTGATCTAGGAGCAGAAGAGCAGTCAATCAAGGTTTCTCAAATTTTCCAAAAAATATTTTTTACTATAGAAGCATAGAAACAAAGTACAAATTAACCAGGAGAATTGAAAAAACAAAACAGACACAAGCATCCAAAAACTATAATAATGAGCAGACTATCCAGCCAGCATGTCTAGGCCTTTGTCAGGTACACAAGCTCACATCCACAAAGAGCAACCACTTTTTTTGCCACTTTTGTTCACTTTGGCCCTCACTGTGTCAGCCTGGTCACACAAGCAGTCTGTTTGACCACAGCAATAATTTGCGATTGTCTCCAGTCGATCCATGAGCTGGGGTGTTTATTCAGACAGTCAGGCAAATTAACTACTTTAATTTGCTCTACAGACATCTCTACAGGCATCTGAGGTAGTAACATCACTGGACCTTGAGCCGATAACACTACCACATTTAGGAAGGCCTCTTATGAGACACGCTGGTCCAGCTAAGCCCTACATTCCAAGTTCAGATAAACAGTACTACTGTGTGCAGTTCTTTCAGGTCCTTGATACAGTGACAACACAGCTGGTACATTGATTGAACAGGAGGGTGTGCACTTGTCAGACTTGAAAATTTCCTAATTTCCGGACAAGTTAACATCATAGCTGAATTGTACCCTGAGTATCCTGATCTCTAAAGTTGCAGATGGCCATGTTTTGCACAAATTATAAATACGCCTTGCGCGTCAGGTTACTAGTTGTCATATACATTGTGATGAAAAACATTGTAAAAACCAATGTAATCATTATTAATATCATTGTAACAGAGACGCGGAGGCGTGAGGATCCATGTGCAGCAGTTTAATCGAAATACAAAACAGGCAAGGGTCAAAAAACCGAAGGAACCTGATGATTTCTTGATTGAGGTGTTAGGTTTGTCCGTTCGACTGGGGATGGTATCCAGACGTCAGGCTGACATTGACTCCCAGGCTCCTGAAGAATGACGACCACACACGTGAGGTGAACTAAGGACCCTGGTCCTAGACAATGTCATCTGGCAAACCATAAAATCTAAAGACAAAATTGCACAAAAGTTCAGCAGTTTCGAATGTAGATGGGAGCTTGGGAAGAGGGATTAGTTGGCAGGCTTTAGAGAAATGATCCACGATAGTGAGGATTGTGGTATTTCCTTGAGAACTGGGTAAATCAGTAATAAAATCGATTGCAATATGGGACCAGGGTCATTGTGGTGTGGGTAATGGTTGCAGGAGTCCGGCAGGTAACTGTCTAGGGGACTTTGAAATTTTTCAGACTTGACAGTTCTGGATGTACTTAATGGTTGGAAGGGTAGGCCACCAATAGTGACTTTTTAGTAGTTGAAGTAAGTACGCATTTTCTAAATGGCTCGGGCACAAATGTGAGGTTTTCGGGACATTCATCAGGACGTGACAGAGACTCATTAGCATTTTGAATCTCAATGTGGAGATCCCACTGAACTGGGGCTAATAAAATCTTCTTGGAAATGATCGATTTTACTCCCACTTCTCACGTGGGAGTAAAATCTCCCGCAGTAAGATTAAACATGTGATAGAAATGCTCTGTGACTTCAGCTGATATTTCTGATTCAGAATCTGGCACAGATTATTATGTTCTGAAGTAAACTGAAGTTTAAATTTCAGTTCAGTTAGAACTGTGACACAGAGGCGGAGTCGGAGGCAGAAGGATCCATCTGCAGCTTTTACTCAAATAACAAGTAACAAGAACCAAATATTTGTATTGATGATTGTATTTGTGTTTTGAAAATCAATTGAAAATTTTTTGTTTCCTTTACAATATTGTACATTAAAAATAATGTTTTTTTTTTTTTTTGGGCTACTTAAATTCATTTCAGGCTACCAAAATCTGAGTGCCTGCCCGAAGGGCTACCATGGATTTTGAAATTTTGCAGTGGTAGGAAGTGTATTTGTATTGTTTTTTTACCTTGTTTACAATAATAGCTCGCCTGAAAGTCGTGTTTCATCCCGCGCTCCCCTGTGTGAGTTTCGGTTGCTTTTGTTGCGGTTAATGTAGAGGCGCGTCCTGCTGAACTCAATCAGCGTGAGTTTCAGGTACGTACATAAACATTCAGTTCACCACGGCAGCGGTCGCGGCATCCCTCCTTGTGTGAAGACCAACGAGTGTAAAGACCAACGACTCTACCTGCGCGATTCCACTGAGCAAAGACACCGACAAAGCACTTGAGTACTGTTTTCTTTATTTTACTACTTCTTGTACCTCTTACCTCTTGCACTCATATTATGTGTCTACTTATCCCTGTTGTTACTAACACTCGCAAATCACGTGATGTACGCCACAGGCGTCGCAATCTTAATAACCTTCGTACTGTACATTTGTCTTCTGACACATCACTAACTCTTTCTGTGGGCCTCTGGAATTGTCAGTCCCTGACTTTATTACATCCATAGCTACTCACTTTGACCTCAACCTCATGGCTCTAACCGAGACATGGATAAGACCTGAGGACACTGCTACACATGCAGCCCTCTCCACCAAATTTACTTTCTCCCACACTTCTCGTCAGACAGGGAGGGGTGGGGGGACTGGGCTACTGTTTTCTAAAGACTGGAAAGTCTCTCAGAGACTATCTATAGTTGCAATCACCTCCTTTGAATCTCATGCAACTACTATTACCCATCCCTTTCACTGTCATGTGGTTGTCATCTACCGCCCCCCCAGGTCCATTAGCTCACTTCTTGGACGAGCTGGATGTTCTCCTGTCATCCTTCCCTG
>JAZGTJ010015156.1:0-13570 GCA_036877575.1 Botia almorhae
TTCGGCGAGCTGGAGAGGAAATTAATCATCTTCACCCCAGGCCAACCGTCGTTTGTTTCTGTCAGGAAATCTTTACTGTAAACAGAGGAGGCCCTCCGAGCCTCCAATTAGCCTTCACAATGGCTAGCGTGTTGACATGGGTGCCGGTAGGACTAATCCTTTTGAAACAAATAATTAACATTTTCATATTGTTCATGTAGCTGTGGCCACTTTGCTGCTTCCAAATTAGTTCGGTTGACCCGCACAGACCGGCACGGACTGCTGGACTGAGGCATATGTGGTTTGTTCTGTTTCCTGCTTTCATATACACAAGGGTACCACAATATTACCATGGTTTTTGGACATGTTGCCATGGTAATACCAAATTTTTTAGAGATACACTAATAATCTTAACTAGATTCATAACAGCCCCTGCAGAGATGCACATTTATGCCAAGCGTTTTTTTTTTATTGAGCTTCACACATAAAACGTTTCCGTTCACTTTGTTAATCCAGACCACAGTTCAAAGCTCACATACACGGTTAAGATCGCGCTCCACTTCCCCTCATTTCAAATGTGTATTCAAACTGCATTTATCTTTCATCGTGTTTACACAGTGCGCTTAGAAAGCAAATCAAACGATTATCTATGCAGGATTGCCTTTATACACCTGTTAGGACCTGTCAGATTTCTGACTGGGTAAAATGATGTCCGCCGTTTCTGGAAACGACCCTGAATTCAGATGCAGTCTGTTATTAACTCGGTCTTTTTTGACTCGGCTGCTGTTTGAATGAAAACAAATAGAATCTGACAGCAGGAGAAGGTCCAGGTGCTGCAGGCAATTTCATTACCTCACAGCAGTGAGTGATCACAATAAACTACTTATCAGAAGAATAGGATAAAACCTGACGCTTTGTGAGGGCCTCAAAAAGCTCGGTAAATAAGGCGGTTATATTGAAAAGAACTCGTGTGTTATGATGACAAATGAGCTTCTGTTCTGTGCTGAAACGCGAGCGTGCTTTGCCAAAACCGTTTTAATTGCTTGAGAGATTTGTAGATATTTGTATGTCCCCAAAACCTTTGTCCCTTCTCAAGTTCACCGACCCTAACACTGTTATAAGGGGACAACGCAGCTAACAGGGAACGTTTTCAGAACATTGGCTAAACGTTTAACGTTTTCTAAACGTTCCCTTAATGTTGTCTCAGTTATCACGTTCTTGCAGTGGCCTTAGTAGAACGTTGTTTAACGTTACATGTCAAATATAAAAATGATACTCTTAAGCTGTTAGCGGAACGTTTTAAAAAATTGTTACAGAATTAAAAATGTTCGAATAACGTTCTTATAACCATAACTGGTCATTTAATACATTCCAAAAATGTTAAAAATATCATTTTAAACAGTTGTGTAACTTAATGAAAACGTAAGGGAAACCTAAAATTGTTAGCTGGGAATCAGCATTGTCGTAGATATGCTCATGTCAAGTGGAAAATGTTACAATACAGTCAACGCCTGGCCAACAAATGTCCCAACAACAAATGTAAACAAATGTTTATATTTCTCCAAGCCTTCATATCAAAAGAGGAATATTCTCCTGTTCTACGGCCAGTAAAATGAGTGTGTGTGTGTGAGCTGTGTGTGTGTGTGTGTAAGATGTGTTTTTCTTCTGTGCCTAATGTGCTGTATTGTTATCATGTCTTAGCGCTACAGAAGGCAGTGTCGGGGTTTGAGGTCAGCCGCAGCTGCTAAAACAGACCATCTGAGGAATCATTTGAGCTTCGCTGTAGATCTGGATGAGGCTTCAGGCAATAGCAGAGATATATAAAACCACTTTTGAAGCGTTTTCTTATGTCTTGTGAGAATAAACCACATGCTTATCCTCCAAGGACAGGTGATTGGCTGAAAGCCACCACATGGCCGCCACCCACAACACCCTGACATCACAGAGGTCAGTTCTGCACACAAAATCAATGACTTTCATCATTTCTGTAGAGAATGTTCAAATTTGTTTCTACTGAGAATGTATTTTGTGTGTGTGGAGAGATTTTGAGAGGCATACATTCTCAATGGTAAAATATAGCTTTGTAAATATTCCTGATAGGTGCGTTCTGTTTAGGTCGCTTCTTGAATGAATACACGATGTGTGTGTTTCAATGTCTTCCCATAAATATATCTGCCCAGTTATGTTATAAATGTCATCACAGTTGCATGAAATTCTTTTGCATTTAGTAGCCACCCGAAACAACAATCAATAGTGCTATAAAAGACGAAGGAAGTTTAAAATAACCTTGGCTGGTCAGAAATGTGTCTAGACACAGCAGAGGTGCACCGAGTGAACACGGTTTCTTTATTATCAAACCTCAACTTCACAATATTTTTGTCTTCCCCTCCTCTCTTACCGTCACACTTTTATCTCTGCGGCGGGATAGAGCGGTAATAAAAATTAGCCTTCGTTGTGTTACCGCACTGACGTGCAACTTTGGCGTATGAACTTTTCATTTTCGTTAGACCATTGAAAAGTGCAAAGCCGAAGATCTCCGCTCACAGCGGTTAAGCTTTGCTGACTTCAGATAATTTCCTTACAGATGAGAAGGGTAATTGCTTCGAAATGCCCTTTTCAAAAGCGTCTCCTGGTAGTTCTGGTGCATGATCTACTGCGCCAGGTTTTTAAATGCGTCGCAACAGCAGCGCGCTTAAGTAAAGGCAAATGATGCTTGCTGCAGAATCCGGGGTGGCGAGTCAGGTGGTTTTTAATAACAACACTTACTGTAACAGTCGGAGACATTTAGGCTTAACACACCTCGTTTATTCCTCATTAAAGAGAAACTGCAGTCGTCATTTCCGATCCGACCGTGTTCTGTCTGTCGCCGTGGTGACACTCCGAGGGGCTTCGGAGGAGTCGGTTGACTTCAGAATGAGTAATAAATATTCAGTGCAACAGGCCGACACATGTTGGCACTGAGATACGGTGAGGATCTGATGTCCGCTCACTTTTCTGTAAGATGGATTACATGGGTTTTCACATGCACTTACACAGCCCATAGAGCAATTAAAATAATGATACTCGCATTGACCCCACGTTCATATTGTATAGACAGAAAACAGAGAGAGAGAGAGAGAGAGAGAGAGAGAGGTTATACACACACACACTTACATACACATATACATACATGCATATAACAATAGATTTAATTTATTTTGTAAGTTTACTTATTTTGTAATACATTAAAGAAGCTATTAAAGAAGACATGCAGGTGTTTTTATAAGCCACAATATTAACTTAGTTTACACAAATGATCCTTTAAACTGCGTTTCCTGCACACCTCCACGTCAGAGGCCCAGACGTCACCGTCATTCATACAGCACAGCGTCATGAACGTTACAGAATATCTTGGTTTTATTATCCTACGCACATTTCCCGTCCCTGTACAGCAACGCTGACATTTATACACTCTTGTACTCTTCCCATCATCAGCCGATCACTCTCACCATTATGATTCATCATCATAATCATCCTTCACATTCATACATCCGTCCTGGGCGCGCGCGAGATGCTGTTTAAATATGATGCATGACTATGAAATACGAGCTTATTAGATTTTCACTCATCGCGGTTTATTTGATGACTTCGTCGAGGGCCAAGTTTATTTACTCGGGGCGCCGAGGTTTTATTACAAACATTGATCAAACGTTCTCCCGTGATCCCAGCCGCGCACGTGTTGATGGTGTTATGATTTGCATCACCGAGCGCCTCCGGAGGTCGCCGTAAGTCACTTGTTTTGGACCAGAGGCGACATCGACTTCAGCGGGGGAAATAAGCGGCCCGGAGTTCTGCCGTGAAGACCGAAGCGGCGGACGAGGGTGCGAACTCACCCGTCCGGGTTAACAGCTCACCTCGCGTTGACACAAGGACGTGCGCGCACACGCGTCGTGTAGGCTGGACGTGCGCGCACACGCGTTATGCGTTATGTGTGCTCAATACACTTACACAGTAATCTCCATTAGAACCTTTGTTTTATATTGTCCTAAATAACGTAAATTAAAATTGTTTTATTTTATTAGAGCTTTGAATTTTCAAACCTACGTCTTTTTCTTGAAATGGAAAAAGTACATGTTGTGGTAGCCTGGATTTCTTTGAAATATACTGGAATTGCCTTGCTATTTGTTATATAACGCTGAGAAATACATACATTTTAAAGCGTCCAGAACTGTTCGGAGCCACTGTGCGCTTCTGTATATAAAATGCAAAAGTTCTGGCAAGTCAGTAATGCTCTGAAGTGAAGCCTGTTCCCTTTTAGCAGTCTTCTTTAAATCGTTGTCATTTTTATGACCTTGGTGCTATTTCTCACTTTGATACATAAATTTCACAGGAACTGTCTTCCGCTCTAGTTTATTTTGACGAGCAGACAGCCTTGAAGTCCTTTAGACATTTTCTTCCATGCCAGCCGAACTCAGGGGACTTTAGCCCGGCGAACTGCATCTCTGACACATTGGATGGATTATAAACCAGACACGAGTAAATCCTGCTTTTCTGAGTCTGATTTACATGCAGCTTTTGCAGCGGTTTCACAGCCTCTTTGCTGACAAACCCGATTGGCTTTACTTAAACGTGATTGGCTTTCTAATGTCCGGCCCCTTAGAGTTCATAGGCTGCCACGCTGCTGTTTTTTTTTAAAGATGGAGTGACAGATCTTTCATTCCAACAGACAGTTTTGCCGTAAAGTGGCGATAAACAAGATTAAATCGCACGCTTAACAACGGTGATCTTTCATTCATGTCCTGCTCTTGCCAATATCTCTTTCTTTGACAGGAACTAAGAAATGGAGTCAACAATGTACTCTGTCAGACAAGCGTCACTTTGAGTTCCCGGGTCACGGCACCAACAAAATCTGTAGCGGTAAGATCGTACATCGACAAAACGAACACAAGTTTTTAAATGATGAATTACCTTTCCTGTCAGGGGCTTGAGTTGCCTTGTTCATTGTGGCTCAGATAAAGTGTTAAAGTTATGCAGCTGGCTGGTTTTATAGGCCAGGCGGGGACAGATTGGGGGCAGGAGCAGAGCCTGGTGCACTGAATGACAACAGATAAAACAATGAAGAATAATGTCAGTGTGAATTAAAATGCACGTGATGTTTGTGAGGGATGAGGGAGGCTGGACAGGTGAGGTGTGAACAGACGCTGCAGATGAATAAATGTGATGGAATATTGACTGAATTATGATATCTGCCTTTTTCACGGGACTTTTAACCCCTTTAACAATATTCATAACGTAGAATACTTTCAGTGTGTCATTTTATGTTTAAAATAATTTTAAAATGTTAGTTTTTATTCAAATGAATACAGTTATTCATTCTATTTCCATTATTGTCTATATGCAAGGCAACTACAACAAATAAAGCATTCACAGGATGAAACAGTGTTTCAAAACATCACTCTGTTTGTTTGGACATCGTGAGGAGCCCGACACCACAGCGTGGTTGGTGGTCTCAAGTAGCTTCTGATAGATTTGTTTCATGACAGAAATACGATCCGACTGTCTAAAGCCACCCTGCAGAGAGCGAGCGGGTGGGTGTCCACACTCACAGCTCCTTCAGCTCTGTGCTTCTACACCCGTCTCATATTCCAACAATCACCGTATTCAGGTATTTGTGCCTCCGGCCGTCTCACTCTCATGCCGTGACTAGTTGCATGTCACTCCCTTGCCCTTATGAGGGAGCTCACCTCCCAGCTAACAATTTTAGGTTGTAGGAACATTTCCCTAATGTTTTCACTAAGTAACAAAAACGTTAAAAATGTTCTTTTGAAAGATCTGGGAACATTCAAAAGGTCTAGTTTTTTAGGCGTTGTATTAACGTTATTACTTGGTTATCAGAATGTTATTCAAAATGTTATTTTAAATATTAATTCTGTAACGTTTTAAAATGTTCTACTAACAACTTAAGAATAACGTTTTTGGTAGAAACGATAAATTGTTAAAAAAGTTTCTACTAATGTGACTGAAAGAATGTTTTTGAGAGAGAGAGCTTTTAGAGAACGTTAGCCAACGTTCTGAGAACGTTCCCTGTTAGCTGGATGTGTTTTCGTCAGACTACATCAAAGAACAACGTTCCTGTTCAACTGCAAGGTGATCATTGTAAGTGAATTATATTCTCCCATTATCCCGGCTTCTGCACAGCCGACCATCAACAGATAGTAATTAAATCTTAGGTTGTCATGGAAATGGTCACGGCAGAGAGTAACAAATTAGAAGTACGTAACAAATTAATTTTATCTGCTGGTGGTGACTGAATAGACTTGCGTTGTCACGTCGTTAATGAAGAGCGCTCAAGTTACTGTAACCCATGACAACCACTGCTCACATCCCATACCAACATGTCCAATATCCATAGAGCCATCGTTAAAAATAATTAAAACTGAAGCCTATAAATTTTGATTGATGCCAAAACCTTTTCTAGTATTAATAACATGGGTGTAACCACTGTGGCTCTACCAATGTTGCTGGAAACTTCAGTGGTTGACCGAGCATTGCGCACTAAAAAACACATAGATGTGGACTCATAATGAGGTCCCAGGACAAGTGAAGATCTTTAATCCAGGGCACCACATGTTGGGCGATGTTCACAGAACACCCCATTCTCTTTGACATACTGTTTGAACTCACACCTTTAAGTCTCTCCTGTTTCATACATGACCGACTCCTCAGTCCAAGATGTGCATTGAGTCCAGGACCAGAAATCTCAGACAATCTCAGCACTTTGACCCACTTTCACTGCTGGCTTCCTCGGTTTCATCAGATAACACTGATATTAGCATTAACCCAGTTTTTGTATTTCTCTGGAGGTGACGAGTGCCAGAATGTCACATAAATGTCATCAGACCGCCTGAAACCATCACATTCAGTGTCCATTGAATGCATAAGGCATTAAATCTGTGGCACAAATTCATTTGATTAAGGACTTACAAATGTTCACCGAAACTGATTTTCAGAAGCATATTTATTTTTTACCTTCATTAGGGTATGTTGCAATCCGATATAATCTAATATAAAAAAACACACAGCCTGTTGTTCGTTTGTCAAATTCTTTTGTGTAATCAATTAATTCAAATCGTGTAACGCAATCTGAACAATTACACCTGTTAGCTATAAAATCAAAACACAAAAGTAGTTATAAATAATGCAAGATATTATAAACATAATAAACGATCTGCTAGAATACATTTGAAATGAGCAGTCAAGAGAAATCCACTACGCCAGCCATTTTTCCCCGCATTTTAAGTTGTTGTGACTTTCAAAGCCATTGTCTGGTTAACCTCTTAACCTGCTTCGGCTTTAGGGCTGCATGTATATGGAACACTCTGTCTACCTCATGCCTCCTACCTCCTGCCTCATTATACTGCATCTGAGTAGATCTCTTTTACACCCAAAGCGAGAGAGAAAGTGCGAGAGAGAGAGAGAGGGGCAGAATTTTAAAGCAGATGCTGATTGTGACTTTGTCCTAGATTGAGATGAATTTCCATAGACTGTTTCTGTTTTCCTATTTTTTAATGTTATGAAAATATGTGGACACCCTCATTAAATTTAACATGGCTAGTAAAGTCCCCTTGAATTGATGTGAAACTACATATCTACAGCACTTAATGGCATTGGCGAATAATGTGCTTCTTTGTGGCAACCGTTTGGGGAGGGCACAGCCCTGACCTTAACCCCACAGGGCTGTTCCATCTCATGGAAACATCTAGAGGAAGCTGTTTAGATGACCAGCTTCCCTTTAATCCTCATGGTTTTGAAGCAAAATGGCCAACAATATATAGTGATGGTGCTTGGGTGTCAATACACATTATACTTCAGTACTTTAATCTCATTACTGTGAATCACTCACCCACTGAATCAATACCGAATCAGATTGTTTAATAGAAGCTCGTACCAATTTTTTATGTATGTCCATGAAACATAACGTCAAAGTCTAAATTGGAATTTATGGATTTTGAAGGAATGCGTTACGCTCGACAAAATCAGACTTCTGTTTTTACAGAATATTTTATTGGTGGAAAGGGTGAGATATTTTTAAACCCATTAATGTTAAGCACCGAAACAGCAAAATAAAGAACAAAGGCTAATTTCCTGCATATTGTTTGCATTTCAGCTGGAAAAAAACCACAAAACATTAAGCATCTAATTTGGGAGACCAGCACGAGTATTCATGTTTTTATGCTTTGAACAAATATCGGAGCAGGTTTTATTGGTTACGGCTTGGTTACATTTGTACTGCGATCACTCAAACATCAAAGATAAAGTACCCCTCCCAAAAAAATGTCAAATGTCATATCATCAAAGAGGAAAGCAGCAATAACTAACAAACTTAATAATACTAACAATAACAAACCAAGATCATTTTAAAACGAAAATTAAGACAAAAGCGCTACACAGACTTTCTCAGTCTACATAAGCAAAATTCTCAATGTTCTGTAAACACTGAGTTTTATAAGCTGCTTCTACCCACCAACAGCTGCTTGCAATAAACTTTCGATTGATCTAATTGGTGCAGAGGGCGGAGAGGGGCGTGTCTGAAAGTGACTGAAGGGTGATCAGCCAATCAAATGCTCACATTTCACCTGCACCGCTCACCCTGTTCTGGAATCAGGCGTGCGTTAAATTACATTATAGCCTATTATATTATATATCATAATCATATGTATAAACAATATAGCCTTTGTGACAAATTCTCTGTGTCAACTAGCTCAAGCCTCCCCTGAATATATATGTGGTCAAAGCAGTTTCTGAAATACACACAAAAATAACACATTTCTGCCCTTCGGTCAGTCCAGGTGATGGACATGTTTGGAGTTTTCTCATAGCTTTAAAATGTTCTCTGAATAAGAATTTAAATTACAGTCTGAAACAGATTGAACTGCATGCGTGTGCATTACATGCACGTGTTACATGTTACTGGCAGTCTTCTGTTTCCTGTTTACAGACTGCACTGCTGCTCGTATTTCTGTCAGCAGTAACCCAGTGTGCTGCCGCAAGATTTTACAGCCCCTTACATTACAACCTGCCTCTTATTTCCTGTTTGAACAATGTCTTTATGTCTTTTTTTACGTTAACGTACGGCAGCCATTTTCAGGACCCTCTGTGCTGAAAGAAGAGCAGTGGAGCTTGTTTTTGTGAAAACACAGACGTTGTTTTAAGACTAGAGGCAAAAGAAAACTCAGGCTGTAGCTTTTGTTTCCAGGCGTTTGTTCTTGCGGCCCTGCAGTCAATTTCTTATTTTCTAGAACTGATTAAAGGTTTTAAACATGTTAGAGAAAGTAATCAGAAGTTTGCGCTGAGAGTTTGATCTTCAGTCACTCGTGACGCACAGAAGTCGTTTCTTTCCACTTTAACACATTTGTTTCTGAGCTTTGCTTTGTGTGCAGAAGGTCTGATGAGAATTTGTGTCATGTTTAAATCGCTCTTAAAGGTCAGCGATTGTTTAATATGATTTTAAACATGTATATGATTGAGTTTATGGCAAATATTTTTTAGTAGGACATCTTATATTTTAATTTCATTTTTTTAAAATGTACAGTGTTTTACTTTTTAAAATATATGGATCTAAAATTGCATTCTATTATTATTTGCAGTTTATTATTTAGTACTGACTGTTCAGATAAAGCTATTTGAAATGATTGTATACATTCCACAAGCCTGTACAAAAATAAAATATTGAATTTACGAATTTAATCCTGTTTAAAAGTTTATACTCGCTTACGTTTTGTGTCCTTAAGCTTCCAAACTGACTGGCTGCATTTTCATCTAGTAAAGTATTGTAAAAAGTAAAGTATAGTGAACGTATAAATATCTCTTACACAGTTTCCTTAGGCAGCACTGAATGTTCTTAGGCCTCCATTCACAAGCCTGAACAAAAATGATAATCTCTCATTTCAATCGGAGTGAATACTCGAGGAATACCCTTTGTGACCTAAATGTGTTTAAAAGCGGCTACACGTTTCCATGTTGATTTCCGAACCGCCCGTGAACCGACGTGCTCTGTACAGCCCACGCTCCAGCTATCCGATCTGAATGCGCTCTGATGAATGTGCTTGTGTTCAAGCGGGACCAATTACATGAACCAGTTTGTTTTGAGACGTGGTCGAATAGATGCCCATCAACTTTATTATGATTTCGCTATTACAGATGCTACAAAATCCAGCCTGCATGAAAAATGCATTAGGCATTTGTTTCGGTAGCCAGTGATGGGAAAAGTTTCAGATGCAATAAAAGTTTAACAGGACGTGGCTGGAGAGCTTAAACTGATGAAGAACCAGCTAGTCTAGTCTTGGTTTTAACCTGTTGCTTTAATTCCGCTGGTCTGTCTTTGGTATAAGACCATTATCAAAGGTTGAATTTACATAAACTACCCACAATCCTTTGTCATGGTTACCCAGACATGGACATGGGCTGAAAGGTACAAGCAATAATGCAAAGTCGGATTAATTCTCAACAATAAATGGGTCGATGCATGCTGTACAACTAAACATGACATCTTCAGAAACAATAATAATAATTATAATATAAAACATCTTAAACCAAGAAAAACTGCAAAACCGGGTGAGATGTTTCACTTTGAAGGAACTGTTTATTTTTACTGTTTATACTGATATAATTTATAATTCTTTTTAAAGCATAAATCTCCTTAAATTTTGTTCATATTTATGCGTGAAACAGGGGAAACGTACAACTTGCCAACGGGTTCAGAAACATAAACTTCATTCATGAGATATTCTGGAAAAACAAGTCGAAATAGCTTAAGTCAAAAGCAAAACTGGATAACAAGTGCTGTATTGCTTTTAAGATGCTGGAAAACATGACAAAAGTGCTTATTAAAACATGATTTTTGCCTTGCGGCTGGTTTAGAGCAGGTACACATGTACAGATGCACTCTTTAAAAGGAGATCTGGACTTTAGTATCGGTAGTACCGCACCAGTACCGCACCAGTACCGCATCCTCCAACACTTACCGCACGCACGTCTTACCGTAACAAGCCGCAGATACACTGATGACCCCGAGACAAGAGGGAGTCTGTGGCGTGTTTTCAATTCTTTTTCACTCTAATTTACTTTAATTCACATGACATGATTCAATCAGCTTTGTAATGAAACACAAATGAGTTTGGCACAGCATGCGTGTGTCTTAGTGTAAACACAGGGACACTGTTATTGCTCAGCTTTCTTTTTTAATGGGATGTCTTTTAGTCTTTCTCTCTTTATTTCCGTCATGTTGTGAATCAAGAACAATCTCAGATTGCTAGAACGTTTTATTTGCATGAAGAAAAAATGTGTTTGTTTGTAAACATTTCCTGTTAGCTGCGTATGCGGTTTCTCATGAATGTTGGGCCGATGTACGTGAACTTACATAGCGACAGCCAGAATCGGATCAAAGTTCACAATTACATCTGTAATCACACTCTGCACTTTGAATATATGCGAATCGGTCTATTTTTAGACCACGTACAAAAGAACGAGTATCAAGACCCTCTTGTTGTTTTAACTGTGTTTTGTGCCCAGTCCTCCAGTATGGTTACGTTTGGTTTATAGTTAGAAAACGTCGCTCTTTCCGACTCTTTCGACTTTAAAAAGCCAAGTAATATTAGCTGGTCATTAGAGGTCTGTGATTATGTACCATTACTGCATAGACAAGTGCTAATTTAGCTTCATAATTGGCACAGGCACAAAGACCCAATCAAGACAGTCTGTTAGGTTATGTTGGCATGGTAATTACAGTCGGACAGGATGCTTGGCACCCGGGTGGCCTCCATTTTAAGGTCAGGGTTCAGTTCAAGTTGACTTTCTCACATTAAGATTTGTAGATGTATAAATATGTGTGTAAACGCTAACAGTGCACTGCAAGCTAAACTCACACAGCAAGACAGAGAATTAGAAGAAATAAGCATCAAAACAGTCCTCGTGCGTTTTCATGGTGCTTTTTAACCCAGCTAACAGGGAACGTTCCCAGAATGTTGGCTAACATTCTCTAAAAATGTTTGCAGTAATGTTAACAGAACTCTTAACGCTGCATATCACATATCAAAACATTGTTTTTAAGTAGCTAATGGAACATGAAAACATCACAGAATTAAAAAGGGTTTTATTAACGTTCTTGAATCCAAGCTGTTTTACTAAGAAAACGTTTGCTTCACCACGAAGCCTCTAGGTTACAGATCTGACCTGGTAATTGAAAGGTTGTCGGTTCAAATCGCAAACGCATTATTCACCAATCAGCACAGTACAGTTAAATAGCTTGGGATAAAAGTGTCAGCTGAACGGCAAGAGGCAGCTAAAGAAAGCTACCGTTTATTTTATCCACAGGATAAATCAGCCTAGACAGGTGAGGGCATATAGGCTTGTGACCTGTCTAAAGGCTGCCTAAAGATACTAAACTCATCAACTTGATGATTGGGATAAAATGAGTTTTTCAATTAGATGCTTGCTTTGGACCCTTCAGAAAGGTCAGCGGGCGGCTCGGCCTTCACTGGAGTGACATCAGCACACACACGTTTGAAACCTCCACACTCCTCATCCATTATTCAGCAAGCTGAGCTTTCACAGAGAGAATGACATTAACCGCTATTGTGAGGAGCGGCGACGAGTACAAGTTTCTTGCTAAAGGTTAATTTAAACTAAAGAAGAAGTCAACCAATCAGATATCCGGGGAGAGCCGCAGTTTGTGTCCAACAGGCGGTGCGGCGAACAAATGAATTCTTATTCACAATCAGCTCTACAGCTTGTCGCATGTTCTTACCTCTTATCGTTTTGGCTGACAATAAAGACGCTCTCGCGCTTTCTGAGTGTCAAGACTGGCAATTTTAACCTATTATAATACCAGAGAAAAAGATCCAATCTTCTTGAAGGCCTTTACTGTTATTATTCTTTGCTAGATTGAAGTTTTCTTTCACAGAATGACAGAACTGACTTTGATTTGAGATGGCAGCCGGCTGTAGGCAGGAGGTACAGTGCGATTATACAGTCTTGCATTAAAATTAGCAGCACCTCTTAGCACAACGTGTTCTTGTGTGGGGTCGTGTCCTGAGGGTTCGTACGCACAGGTTAGCGGTCGTGGCCTCGTGAAGCTCTGCGCTGGAGGGTGGATGAGATTCAGGTATCCACAGCTATCCAAAGCTCGCAGGTGTGGCTTAATTTCATGCACAGCGAGTGAGGGAGAAGCGTGTCCGAGGGAAACCGCAAAAGTCTGATTGCTTTCAGAAGTAATATCACGTCGCTCCTCAACACGCCGCACGATCTGCAGTTTTTATTCATGGCTGTGGAACTCAAGAGCTGCGAAAGATAAATATGAGCAATAATAGTGCAAACACCACAAAAAAAAATGTACCAAAAAAATCCGCAGAATCTGGCTACAGAATTTTCCAAAACATGCATTTTTCCCCTCCAGGACGTCTTGAATATGGATTCAGTTCAGACGCTTTATAAACAGAAGATCTGAATGTGAGATCTTCATGCAGGAGGTCAGGATCAGTGGACTGATGGTTCCTCCTGCAATCTTTATTAACACAGCAGACAGCAGACACGCTCCCGCTGATAATGGTTTACC
>JAZGTJ010015157.1:0-13569 GCA_036877575.1 Botia almorhae
ACTGTTAGATGTAAGTACAATGGTGGCCAATCACAGCACGTAAATACATTTGAAAACATTATGTAAATAAATGTACACTGTCACTTTAAAATTCATTTGACTTTAAACCCAAAACTTAGGCGCTCATTAATCTACCCATGCATCACTCATCTCTTGTGCAGCTGCCTTCTCTTTCTCCAGGCTTTTTTAATCTGAAACTAATCTACAAAAAATATTTTAATGTTAAAAATATGTTTCTGTCTCGCTATCATTACTCTCTGTTCACAGCTCTGGAGTATCACAACCTCAACACGTCAGCAGCAACCAGAGATTACTGGGTAATCACAGGTAATTACCGTAACAGTTCGGCTGCCAACCAGTACCCAGACAGCTGTTTACCAGCATGTGTTACATGATTCACTTTATCAGGTTTAGTTTAGATGTTCCTGCAGTTCTTGCACATAATGTTCTCCGATAGCCTCAGCTAGTCCTTCTCTCTTTATCATTCTTCCTTCTTATATCGCTGTCAGAAGTAAGATCAATTACAGTAAGGTCAATTACAGTAAGGTCAATTCTACAGTGAGGTCAATTCTACCGTAATTACAGTTTTTCATATTTAAAGCGTAAGAACGGTAAGATTGTCTCTTTTACAGATGACATCTCTTTAATATCTCAATTATTTCTCCTAGACAGCCCTGACGTTGAATAAGTCTCTCCTGTATTTCAGATAATTGAGATACAAATAATTTAGAAAATCACCCAGAAATCTCACAAATGTCTCAAAAACTCAAACTTTTCTCTCAAATTTACCCAAATCCAGATTATTTTGGCCACAATCATCATTAATCTTACCGTTCCATACGGTCTTATTTGTGTCTGTTTATATTTTCTCCTAAGCAACTTTAGGAGAAACTAAGTTCATACTAAAATAAAATACAACTGAGACGTCAATCAAATCTCTTCAGCTTTGAAAGAGCAACTTTGGAGGCATAAACTGTTGCTCTGGGTCTTTTTCTGTCTCTGCAGTAATTCAGGATGTCGACAGCTCTTCTCTTGAGGGCAGTTATCAGAGTTTTGCCAGTGTGATGGAGCAGCGACTGGCTGAACTCTTCCTGTTAGCCAGTCGACGTGGCCCTCGCTTCAGGAGAGCGGCGACTGCAGGCGATTACACTGTCCAGGTGCGCCATCACCAACGTTTACATGAAACTGTACATCTACAATTTTTAGGGCCGATCGCATTTTTCCATTCCACTGTGCTACTTTTCTATTGTTTTCTATGCAAACGTGCTATACAGACGCCATGTTTGTAAGATGCCGCGTGACGTTAAAACAATTTCAACGTTTATGAGAAGCGCAACTTATCGGTGTGAGTTACAAAATGGTGGACCAATCAGAGGACGCCAGAGGCTGGGCAAGCGTTGCAACGTTTTCGTTTACAGTATCAAGTTGGCATGGCAACTGTTTTATTTGACGTTCGATACAAAAGACGCGTTCTGTAGCTAAAGCTAAATGACAAAAATTTTTTGCATCAGACAATGTTGACGAACGTTATATGTGGAATTCTGGGAAAAACACACAAAGTGTCTGTGTCTCTCACAGATGGTCAGTATCCAGAGACTGCCTGGTCCTAAGAACCCTGCTGAAATGACCTACTATGTCCAAGTGGACGGTTCTCCTTTAGATGGCACCTCTACAGCTAAGATCCTGAACATGGTGGACTCTCAGACCATGGCGCTCACGCTGGGATACTTCATTCAGATTCAGGCTGAACGTATGTATATGTTTTAGTTTGTGTGATAAATATCATTATAAAAAATACAGATTTTTTACCACATCACACCACGTACCGTAATTCTGTATATTTTCTGTGTGGTAGATATAATCTGCAGCTATATGTTTGTGTGGATTCTCATTGTGCATTTTGTTTGTGTGTGTGTGTGTGTGTTTGTGTGTGTGTGTGTGTGTGTGTACAGCGGTAGTGAAGACATTACCTAGTAACCTGTGGATACTAGCCGTCCTCATACCAGTATCTCTAGTCGTGGTTGTGGTGGTTATGGCGATTGCCATCATGTGCAGGAGAAACCGAACCGTCTTCAAGACCAGCGCGTTTCGTAATTTCCGTCGCCGCACCAAGGTAACCTCCTCCAAACGTTAAGTTAAATTGACACATCACTAAAAATTGCATCGATTAAAAATTGCATTTTTAACTCATTTGTTTAACTCATTACTAAACATATCTCGGTTTTCCATTAAACATTCACAAGAATCCTTATGTACTTGTATTTATATACTTAAATCTATACGATGTTGGACATACACAGCGTCCCTCAAACACTGTGATGTCACTACGCATGAGTCACGCTGTTGATTAACTCTGGAATGACATATTTCACTTTGACTCGACCCCCACATTTCCTCCACTGCTTCTCCTGTGCAGACCTCATATCGGAGAGATGGGAGTTATCACCACCAGGTAATTACCGCCTCACACGAGATGCTTGACTGCATGTTCATAGCTTTGTCTCCTCTACACTATTAAAAACAAAGGGTTCTTCACAGTGATATCATAGAACCATTTATGACTGTTTGGTTCCGTAAAGAACATTTAACTTCCATAGAACCTCCAATAGAATTGAAAAAAATGGAAAAAAAGCTCATAAAAATGGTTCTCTTAAGAACTGACTAAAAGGTGCTTTGGGAACCAAAAATGGTTCTTCTATCGCATTGTGAAGAACCTTTTAAGAACCTTGATTTTTAAGAGTGTAAACAATTTTAGGTTGTGAGAACATTTCACTAACGTTTCCATCAAGTAATAAAATGTTAAAAGCGTTATTTTCAAAGTTCTAGAAACGTCCACAACGTCCAGATGTTAGATGTTGTATTAACGTTACTGTTTGGTTATTAGCCAATGTTTTGAGAACGTTCTCTGATTAGCTGTGTAGGTGGAAATATTAATAGCGAAGACTAAGAATATCTTACCTTTAAGTCGACCTCAGATCTGTTTTGTTTTTACTAATGCAAAAATATGCAAATCATTTGTAATTATGAAAATCGCCTCTTTGATGGTAAAGCCCTCTTAGCTGTATTGTCTGGAAACATGACGTAACAGGATATAGAGTCAGATACTCAGCTGACGATTAGTCACGCTAAAACAGTCTGATGTTAATATCAATGTCACACAATTTCAAATGCAAAACACAACCCTCGTAAATTAAAGCTGCAGTCCATCACTTTTTTGGTTAAAATAGTACATGACAGATCAGTGTGTTCAAAGTCACCTTACCCTGGTTCACCACAGTAGGTTTATAATAATGATTTATAATTTGAGCTGTCGGGTCTGATTAGAAGTACATAAAGTCACCTGTAATTTCATGTTTCAAACAGAGGTGGCGATAGAGAGGAGAGAATTACGAATTGCAGCTTTAATAATCAGATCTGAGTGTTAATATTTTTCGCATTTACATTGTAACGATGATGAGCTGTGACACAAATGTAAATATTTTTACGACCCACAAGGCACTTTGCTTCATCGTTCTGTCTCTGCAGAAAATGGATCTATAATTCATTATAATGGAGTGTACTATGCTATATAACGTTTTTAAAACGTCTCACTTGTTATATTGTTTCGATACATGATATATAACATTAAAAATGTTCTATTAAGTTACTGCAAGAACTGTTTTTTTTGGAGAACGTTAGCCAACATTCTGAGAACGTTCCCTGTCAGCTGGGTAATTTGTGTTCTGCTGACTTCAGCCCGTGCAGGGTTTCGACTATGTCAAGCAGCACATGGGCCAGCCAGGTGAGGAAGGTCCCACTGTAACCAAGGAAACCCTCGTCCTGTCTCTGCCAGTCCGGGACGCTCCTGTGACGCAGGAAAGATTGTTGCAGGACGGGACTGCCTCAAAAAGACCCCCGTCGACAGAGATGAACCTGAGGTGAGCGTTTTAATTATGGAATAAAGAAGACTAACAACTGTGTATGTGTTTAGACGCACCAGATGGAATAAGCTAGAACATAATATATCACACAATCCTCCGCAGTATTCCAGAGCCTTCAAAAGCCGGATGTCATACATTTTTTAAGAAGCTCGATATAACCACACAATACTCTTTCACTCGTGTTTCCTATCTGCTTCCTCCGAAAAACCAGACACATCTTAAATATGACGTGTAATAACCGTTGAGCAGATGACATTTTTAAGTATAAGACGCTGTTCAAGACAAATCTAAATCTGTGGAGGAGAGAAGGACAAGTTTAGGTAGAAAATGAAAAGATTTGGGATATATTTTTAGAACCCAGCCACACGAAATCACAAATGCCTCCAACTTCTAAAGCAGTTAATTCTTCAGAATAAATCTTTTGTGTGTTAAATTCATGTGTTAAAGCTGCAATTCGTAATTTTTGCCATCTCTGTTTGAAGTACATCTCTGTTGTACTTTTCTTTACGTATGTTGAAGTCAAATGAAGCCAAACTGACATTTCCTGAGAAATCCAACCGAAAGCTCAAATGATAAATCATTATACACGTACAGTTGTGAATCTGGGTGATGTAAGGGAACTGTTTTGAACACTGATCAGTTGATATTTGATAATGTTTTTGAACGATTGCTGCTTTGATACACAATGAGAGAAATCTTTCTTTTCTCCCCATCGCATGAAATGCAAATGAAAAGTGCTCAGAGTTTTGGTTATTTCTCCAGAGTGGCTCATTTAATGCGACTGAGCCTGCAGGGAAAGACATCTGGTGAAATAATTATTTGGAAAAACAAACGCAGTAAATGCGAGCGGGGTTCAACCGTTTACCGGCAGAAATCCTGGCAGAGACAGACTGAGATGCTTCAAAGAAGTGCATGCTGGGATGCTAAATACACTCACAGCCACACAATCATGCATGATTCAGTGTGTCTGTGTTCATGATGGGTGAAGCATTCTCTCTCTCTCTCTCTCTCTCTCTCTCTCCTGTCTGCTTTCATGAGACCTAGAAAACGTGTGTGTGTGTGTGTGTGTGTGAGTCCAGCAGGGCTGGGTGTTATGTGTGTGCCAGATTGTTGGCACGCATGCCTAGAAGATTAGCAGATTTACTGTAATATGCATATTTTGTTGACTGCGCATTATTGCCCTCTGATTATTTTTTTTTGATTATTTTAATGCGATCATAAAACATTCCTTGTTGCGGTAATTGTAGTTAATTGCTCGGAAAAGCACTTTGAGTTTTATGGAAATTACACGGACAGTTTGTCATTTTTATAATTGCGTGTTGTTAAGCTGTCGGTTTAACATGAATTTAGTCATGTTATTAGTATTATTTTACATCATCGTTAAATAATACTATAGTAGTATAATAATAATAATAAATAAAGTATAATAATAGTCATGTAATCATGAGTGATTGTGATTCAAAATGATGCAAAAAATTTTACTAATTCTTCACACCCCTGATCTGTGCAAAATATGATGTAATATAATATTATGTGATATAATATTTTTCATTAATAGCAGAAATCTGCATCTGTTTTCTTAGCAATTTGTTCTGATTCTTGCGACGGTTGTTGTTTTGTTCATTTAAAAGGCACACGGGTCATGATTGGACCCTGCGATGATGTTCGTTAAATAATATCATCGTGGTTTAATGCAGGTTAACGAGGGCCCTGCGAGTCACCTGTTAACCCCTGCATCACACCACATGCAGTAAATTTACCATTGCCTCTGTTGCCATGGCTACCCGCAGCAGGTTGCCAAGCGAGGAGGGCTCTGTTTCGAGCAACGAATCCGGGAAGCTGAACACGGGACAAAGCTCCACAGCTCGAAGATCTACAGTGCAGAACGCGCCCCGAGAGGACCAGCACATCAGAAATGGTGAGAACAGAATTCCTGTCGGTCTGATTTATTAAAATCATAATCATTTCTGAAACCCATAGTGCTCATGTATGCATTTAAAAACTCAAGAGTTTCAAGAGTTTAACACAAAACAGTGGAATTGTTTGTAACTGGCTAAATGACGTGTTTGTAAACACTTGTTTTTAATAAAAAGCAATGAGAGTTTTGTAAGTCTAAGTATTGTGAAGTGTGGTCCAAAAATCTAATTTATACCCAAAATGCTGCATTTAATCAACGTAAAACAAGGACCTGTTATGAAATAAAATGAGTGGTTTATTCATAAGATTCTGCATAAGATTTACTCTTTCTTTTCTTTTCATTAATCAAATACGACACACACATGTGTGACATTGGTCATGTTAACTCCAAAAATCACGACACATTCTTAAATCATGCTAAGATAAACCTAATCGTCAGGTTTTCACAAACTTGTGTAGCTCATGCAAGCTCAAGTCCCTGCTGTCATTATGGCAAAAGAGAAACAAAATACAAAAATGTTTGATTTTTTAAAATGCAGCTTTTCATCTATATTGTTATTCTGATGTATATTTCATAATCAAAAATAGAAGCATTTTCTTTTGTGGGCTTTTAGACGCCATTGTAAACAATACTGTCATAAATAACTTCATCCAGTGCAAAACTGTCCATCCAAAAGCATTGTCAACAGAAACATCCATACTGTACCGTTAAACCCCCCCAACCCATAAATAAGTCATTTTTTTATTGGTTTCCAGTATCAGACCAGTTAGTTTGCGTGCAGATCACATACAGTGCAGCTGTGCTTGTATTAGCCTCTTTTAATTCCCCTTATTTTATGATATGATTACATTTGTTTCCTGTGTCTTATTTCAGATCATTATGACTCTCTGACCGGCTCTTTGCACCTCATCACCATCAAACCTATGGCCGCCGCCCCCCTCAGCTACTCCTATCCTGACTCGTCCAATCACAGCCAAGACTCCGTGCTTGTGAACGGAGAGGTATGTTTGCTGTTCATGCGGGAGGCCATCGTTATTCTCCAGCTAACAAGGAGCGTTCTCAGAACGTTGGCTGATGTTGTCTAAAAGTTTCCTTAAAAAAGTTCTCAAAAACGTTCTCAGAGGAACGTTTTTTAATCGTACGGATACAATTTTCTCCTCGTTTCCTAAGCAAAAGAGAACAGGTCTGCAGGTTTGTAACAACACAACTGAACTAATCCCACAAACGCACCACGTTCACCCACAGGTTAGCATGGGGCTGAAGCAGAAGTCGGACATCGAGCGCTATCGCAATAAGCTGAAGTTGAAAGCTAAGAGGAAAGGCTACAGTGACGGGCCGGGCACCAGCAGCAGCGGGAGCGGCAGCAGCTGCATGTACAGCCATCGAGACAGGCTGAGGCGCGAGAACGCCTCCCTGGACCTGGAGGATGTGCGGAGAGCAGAGGACAGACAACCTTCCACATACGTGAAGTACCGCAGGAGGTATGTTGCCTTAGCAATAAACGTACGTTTAATCTGAGGCGCTAAAATTATTAACTAAAAAGAACTAAAGACAATATTGGCAATATTAAAAATATGAACGTAAAATTAATCTTCTTATCTGGTTTCCACTCATCAGTGACTCCCACAGGGAACCAGCGTATTGGAGCCGGCAGTCTCTGAACACACCGAGCCCTGTGGAGACAGAGATGGACGTGCTGGTCATGGGAGAGAGAGCCAGGAGAGGCATCGGCAACAGCGGCTATGACGTAAGTGCCTCCAGCCCCAGTGCATCATGGGAACAAACACTAAAGTCTGACAGCTTATAAAGTCTTCTGCTGTAGCCCTGCTGTGCAGATGTCCCAGGCAACAATTTTAGGTTGTGAGAACGTTACCCTAACATTTCCAGTAAGTAACAAAAATCGTAATGCTTCATTTGACCCTAATGTCACACTAAAGAAAAGTATGTAAAGTAACCTGCAATTATATGTGTCAAACAGAGATGGCGGTAGAGAGACAAAAGTTACATTTAAAGTTAAATCAAATTTACACTACATGACTTGATGTTTGGGGAACACCAGGGTGAGGTCGAGCCGTTTGAAGAGACGAACGTGGACCGGCTTCTGAGTTCTCTGGGTTTTGGAGGCGGCCACCAGGTCAAAGGTCATTCTGACTCCTCCACCCTGAGCTCCCAGCCGTCCATCGATGAGGTGAGACAGCAGATGCATCTGCTCTTGGACAACGCCTTTGGCCTGGCATCTGCCGAACCTACACCTGTTAGCCACCACCATCATCATCACCACCCTCACAGCGCTTACAACCCCAGCCATGGCAACCCCTACCTGGATGGAGTTACCAGCGCACCTGGCACTATAAATCACCCCAACGGAGTTCAACGGGGCTCGTCCTTAGAGCCCGAATTGCACCAGTGTAGCCTCCCCAAACCAGTGAGTAAATTATGAACTTTATTTCGTTCATTTTGTCAACACAAGAGTCTTTTACGAAAGCACTTACCTGGCAAAGATCTTACCTCAGTGACCAAAGTCAGCATGCGGCAGCGATGAGGCAGTTGATTGGTTGTTGTGGTGAATGCTTCGATGTGATTGGCTCCTCAGGGATTCAGGTTTACCCAGCTGCCTGATATAGGTTTGGGGTCCCCGCCCCCTCTCATCCCCCCAAGAGGCGGAGCCCCGCCTGGAAATTCAGTGAGACGGTAAGAAACCTTTAAAATACACACAATGTTCGTACTCCTATTGAGTTTTTATTGTATAGCCAAAAATGTATTTATTAATGCTTTGTGTGAGCGCAATAAAAATAGTTTGGATTGATTATTACTGCTGTTGATTCATTGAGGTGTGTTAAGCATTTTTTAGGCAATGTTGGCCATTTTTGCCCCCTTGTGGTTCGACCAGAGAGTAACAAGTTCACTGCCATGAATTCTTCATGTGTTAATGCAGCTCCACACCAGACACGACTCTGAAGCACCGCGTCCCCGAGGCCTCCGAGATCATGCAGCACAATGGCGCCCCCTACCTGCCCATCAACCGAGCTCCGTTCCCAGCCGTTACTGTCGATGAGTCCATGACGAGCTACTCAGGTCAGACTCAGGTCCAGCGTGAGGTCCAAACAGATGTTTGTCAAACACTGAGATCTTTTTTAAAGCACAACACAAGTTCAGCTTATGATCAAGATTTTATAAATTTACCAAATAAATATCGCACCCTTTGTTGTTTTTTTACGTAATGTAAATAACGTTTTTTGGCGTCGTCGCAGGAAACCCGATGACGGCAGTGTACGCCATCTCTGCCAACCGCCCCGGCTATTCTGATCACGTTGTCCTGTCTCCGCCCTCCTCGTACCGCAGTCCGTCCTGGATGTCCTACCCTCCAGAACCAGAAGACCTGCCCCACCAGTGGAATGACACAGTAAAGGCAAGATCTGTTTACTGTACTTTTACTTACGGTACCTTACGGTAAGGTTTACTGTACTTTAACTTACCGTAGCGTATCATAAATGGCTTCTGACTCCTTTAGTTCAGTTGTGATGTCAGGAACTTCACATCCCGGTAATTATTGTCTCTGTTGTGTTATTTACATTGTGTCATTTTGTGCTTTTAGAACGCGTGTCATCTGGAGACCATCTGCTGAAGTGGATTCAGTTCTGATGTTCAGCAGACGCTGAAGTTTAGCGGGTACTTCCGAGTTTTACTGTATTATCTGTTTCCACCTGCCACACAATTCATTTTATGATCGTTTTATTGTTCTATTATTTTATTGATCGATTATTGTGCTTAACTTGAAAGCCTATATTCAGTGACCACAAAATAAACTTTATAAATGTATAAATGTCATTGCATCACAAAAACACAATTTTAAACCACATGGTGTTTGTAAAGTCGTAACTGTGAGTTTTTATTTTACACCATATAGTGTGTGGAGGTGTTCCATCAACAATCAATAACCAGACAGTATAAATTGTTTCTTAATTTTAAACAGTATTTTTATTGTTTTATCATTTACAACATTTTGTTGTGAAATGTTTTGCCTGAAAATGGATCCCGTACTGATTTTTCCCTTCAAATAATATCAAACCACGTGGTTTAAAGTATCATAATTAATCAAATGACAATCATACGTTTTAAAATGGTTTTAAAACGTTTTAAAGTTTTGGGTCCACTGTGTTGTTTAAGCGCAAAACTTGTTGGTACCATGAAGCCAGTGTTAAGAACGTACTGTGGCTGTGTATCTTTCAGGGTGCTATCCATCAACAAAAAATAGATGCCTGCCCGGAAATGATGGATTTAGCAGCCCTAACAAACCCCCGGCGGTCGGCTGTACAGCCAATCCGACCCGTAAGCCACAAATCCACCCGCTGGCCTCAGCAGGATGCAGCACCTGTTATCCAGTGTCTCTGGTCAGAAAAACACAACCTGTGTTTGACACTAACAATCAGTTTCCTCACTGGCCAGAACTGTTGCTTTATCAGATTAGGAAACAAAGTGTTGTATCTAGCGCAGGTGGTTGTTTTTGTGTTCAACACGGTTACTAATAATTGAAAACGACAGTTTTCTGATTTCTTTATTGTCTATCTGTGTCTTTTGCTCTCGTTTATCATTTTTAAAGAAGAGGTTATTGCAGACGACTGTGTTTGTGCACTCTGTGTGGCTTACGTCAAAATGATCGAATGATGTCAAAGAAAATCTTAAACGTCTGGAGGGATGTGACATCCTGTACTGTATCTACTGTACTTACAACTCGTTCAAGCGAAAACAGCATTTTTCTTTTTCCCTCTCTCAGAAATGCCAGTTTCTGCTGTGTTAACTTTGTTTCACATTGCACAACCGTTCTGATGACTGACACGGATCTCGGTTCGAAAGTTGGGGGAAGATAGCCATAGTTTAGTTGACGAAAACATTCGGAAAATAATTAAATAAACAAACAAATAAATAAAGCCAGATGCCAGAATGATGGCTGGAAATGATGGCTCGGCTTTTTAAAGGGATTCATATATTTATTCGCATTTTTGTAAGTACGTTTAACAGCAACTTAAACAAATATTTATATTTTATTGTCTTATTCATAAAAATGACCAAAAATAGAGAAATCAGAACCTAGATTAAATAGCTATTAAAATGTACAGCGCACACCAAAACGCTCAAACTGGACTTGAAATCAGATTTAAAGAATATGTTGCGTATAAACAAAATGAAATTAATTAAACTTAAAGCATATTCTTATGACATAACCTCTCCATTATTTGAAGTTGTAAGCAGTATTTTTAAAGAACGGTTCTAATGCATGTGGACTGGACATGTGACTCATAAGGGTTCTGTATTGTGAAGCAAGTCCCATATTTTTTCTGGGCAGTTATAGAACAGAATTGTGTTGTGCTGAAACAGAAATACACGGCAGAAGTATTACACGTAACAGCTGCTTCCTGTCAATGTACAAACGTTTTATTTTGTTTTAGCTCATTTGCATATTTATGCATATTTTGATGACATCAGAGGCATTACATCATGTGTTTGTGTAAATTGTCCTTTTTGGCCAACAACTACGGACATTCTGCTAAAATTGTTACAGATGTAAAATATTTTCCTTTAAATGTAACACGCGCAAACGAACGAAACTTTGCAAAACAAACAACAGCCTCATTGTGAACAAAACGTGTAATATTAATTCTGTATTTCATCATAAGATGTTGACATTTACTGATACCACACAACACTTCATAGTTGTCAGATGAACTGTATATTTTCTCTTAGTTACTGTACAATATTTGTTTTAAATGGTCTATTTGTTTTTTCCTTTTCGTCTGATTATTTTCGTTAGCATAATGTAAAATTACCATCGTTACAGAAGTTTAACACTTTGAAGACTCATTTTTGTGGGTTAAACACTGAATCAAATCTAATAAAAACGAAGAAATATTTGATCATGTTAAAAATGATCAAATCTGTGGTGATATTGTTTCATTGTAACCTGTTGGGCACATCACATATAGTTTTCCTTGATGTATTCAAGTTCAAACGTTCTGACATTTTCAGAAATCATTTGTAAAGAATTCATTTTATCAGCACTGTGTAGTTTAAAGCTGCCATTTATACCCTATAGAACAAAACAATCAGTTACTGACTTGACAGATCAGTGTTTAAAACGGTACCCAAGGTCCAAACAGTAAGTTTATAATAAGGATTTATAGTTTGAGCTGTTGGGTCTGATTTTCCAGGAAATGTCAGTTTGGCTTCATCTGACTTTAACATAAATAAAGAATAATACATAAATTAACGTGCAGTTTTATGTTTCAGAGGAAACGACCTACACTGTTTCTGTAGACAAAAACACCATCACACACCTCTAGTGGATCATAAATGATAATCGAAATGGATTACTCCCTTCATACTTCGTTTGTTTGGAAAATTTCACTGAAAGGAGACTTGTGTAACTTCTGTTTGGCAACTCGTTAATGTCACAGTTCGTCATCTTGTGGCAACGTGAGTAACATTTTACTGTTTCTCGCCCAAAGACCTAAAATATTTTACTGTATCCATGCAGTCTTTAAGAACCACTTCCAAATGTAACCACTAGAGGTCAGAATTTCCTTAAATACATATTTACTGTAACAGCAATTGTTTAGAGTTAAAAAACATTTTTTAACGTTTTGTTTTGGAATGTTAGGGAAACGTTCCTAAAACCTAAAATTGTTAGCTGGGCAAACCATGTGGTGAGCTTTGCTGTTATCATCTGTTTCCTGATCTTCACGCTGTATCTGAGATCTGTGGACACAACATTCATTTTTGTCATTTCACACTGTGGTTTCAAGCTCACTGGTGTCAAAAAAACACATATTCATACGTTTTTAAGATGTATGAAATAATTATTGTGTTTCTGTTGAATGTGTTTTATGTCAAATGTATTTTTTCAACATACAAAGAGTCTATAACTACTACTCAAATCATTTTTAAATGTCCTCTGTGTATCCTGCGGTGACCGTCTCATTTCCTACACGGTCTCCTCAACACTACTCATGTCCACACGTGGTTATGTGGTGTGTGTGTGCTTCCTTGCTCATGTTGAATGTTTGCACCTTTTTTGCTGATAAGGAAACCTGTTAAAACCTCAGACGGATACGCTGCTGTCTGTGCTGAGCTGCAGAAGCGTTACACAAAAACAGCTGAAGAGACACTTCTGAGTTCTGCCACATACAACCACTCAACCCTAACTGTATTAGAACAGGACTGCATTTCCCATAATGCCTTGGTGCAAAGGCCTCGGGCATAGTGTTAAGGTTAACTAACAATGTAATACAGTATGTACTTTACCTTTGCATTAAAGACAAGGCAATCAATGTCTTTCAGAAACGTTTTTGTTATGGTTGAAAGTCTCTTCGTGTCCTGATAGCAATCGCTAAGCGCTCTAAATATATTTATATACGTATATAATCTTTTGTGGAGGACGCAGGACCATAAGATGTTCATCCAATCACTGCGTTCGGACTGAATCCAGTGACAGGATGTCCCGCTTGCCTGTCAAACGATGTATGCGTTCATGTGTACTGCAGGAGGCGTGGCTTTGGAGAGCGCTCTGTCTATCCTACTTTTTCTTAAAAAAGTATAAGCGAATCATATTTACAATGCTCAGACTCCTCAAGGTCGAAGTTGTCCAAATTCAGCTTTACAAATACATAGCACAGTAGATTAAATGATGGATTTCAGAGGAAAATGTGCATGTTCATAATTTGAAACAATGTACAT
>JAZGTJ010015158.1:0-13568 GCA_036877575.1 Botia almorhae
AACACAAACGATATCTACGCTAATTCTACTCAGGTTCACAAATCTCATGACAATAATAATCCTCTTAAAATATAAATAATATATTGTGTTGTGATGTGGTGACAGTTAAGCCTACACAAAATTCACTTTGACTTTAGCCCACACAGTGGTGTGTGTGTGAGATGTTACTGTGATTTGACAGCTCATGTCGCAGTGACAAATGAAAGCTGATGTCCCATTCTCCGCCTCATCCTCGTCAGTTAAACTTTCTTTTTATAAGCAATTGAAGCTGTAGGAGCTTCTTATGAAAAAAAATTTAAGAACACAAATGTAATGTGGTCTATTATGTGTACATTTGTACTATTTGTACAGTACTTCAGATATTATTCTTGGTCCAGTACTTGGTGCTCTTTGATTTTTATAGTTTTATAAAATAGTTTCATAGGTTGTTTTTTTTGCTAATGTCAAACCCACTGAACACTTTGGCACAGAAGTGACCCATTAAATGTAACTTTAAACTTATCAGTCTCTTTGCACACAATCGTTACTGGGACATTGCTTGTAAAAAGCTCATTTGTCAACACTGCCTTTAATGGCATCCATTAGTAATTGCTGGTGTGAGGACAGCATTATTTCTTAACTCTGCTTTAGTAGTTAATGGTTGACAAAACTCCTCCAAACCTATTTAATGTGACAATGGTTCCAACCCAATCAAATCCTCTAAGGAATCATTTGTCCTTGAAAGTGATTATGGTACATTTGTTTCCTCAGTTGCTCAGAGGTTACTTCCTCTTAAACTCTGAGACTTTGAGATAGTTATGCCAGTTTAAGTTTGTGTTTCAGCATTTTGTCTGTGATCTCAGGTAGCACTACTAGAATTGCAATTTTTCTGGCTTTGTACTGCATAGAATTCCTACTACCAATGAAGTATCCCTTTAAGTATCAATTTTGTCTCAGATGTTTCTCCTTGTTTACATACAGTAAGTGTATGGAGGTATAAAAGTAGTGTGGGAAGCATAGCACAGCATAGATAATTTAGACTTAGAGGAATTTAATAAGAAATAGCTTTAATAGGAATTTAATAGAAAGATCTCGTCCTAAAATCTAGAAATATAAAATTACTACAGTATGTTTCTCAGAATTGTTTTGTTATTTCCCTATTTGTGCTCTGCTTTGGACCTTGGAGCAAAATAACTTCAATTACCTAACCAACCCTTGAGGAAAACCTCTGGCTTAAGCAAATAACTCGTTCCCATTTATATGCTTTCTGTTTTTCAATCCCTTCTTTCTTTGTCTTCACATAGTGAAGAGAGGAGCTGCTCCTACACCCTTTATTATTGTCAGCTGAATAAAGCAGGGCTGTTATTAAACTCAGCACCCTGTCAGGTCTCTCTGAGTGCAGGCCTGTACTTTACTTGCTTGGAGGCCAGAAATGATGTCAAGGAGCTTAATAATACAAGCTTGTAATAAAAACCTTGTAACATTTTAAATATTTTAAATAGTTAAGCAAAAGACTTCACTAAAAATGTGTTGTGTTTAGTATAGTGATAGGTCACTTTTTAGATTATTAGTAGTGCTTGTAAGTAAAACATTACTACTGCAATTGCTCATCATAATTAGCTCATACGTAACACGTGATGAGGCTTTTTTTTGTCTGGAGGACCATAAAAGAGGCGAGGTAATCCTGCAAACCTGCAGTAAAGTCTAAGGGAGGGATTTAAACCATGTTTAGGGACCTGAATATTATAAACAATTAAGGATAGGCTCAATTGACTTGGTTGTTGACCACAAAGAACAACCTAGCATCACCCCATCAACCCTCTTTATAAGCTCTTTAAAACACTAGAACCAGGAACAATTCACCAACTAACTACAGAAGATTACTATCAACACCCTGGCAACCTCTTAACATTCTTCAGCACTGCCTCACAACACTTAAAACTTCCCAAAACATGTTCCTAATTAAGTACAACTACTGAGAAAGATGCTTTATGCAAGCCCACATCATTTGTGTTGCTGCGATAAAGGTCATCTGGCCAGTATCCAATTTCAAACAAGATCCTAGAATTTGTTTCTAGCAACATACAGTATGTGCTTGTAATGACCTTATCTCACCTCAGGAAGAAAATATTTGATTTATAAATCACAGTTTACATTACAGAAACACGTTTGGCTTTTTTCCAGACTGTATTTTGTTGAACAGATCCAAGATATCAGCTCAAACGTTTCAGGCGTGTTTAATAGTCTCCCAGTGTGACTTTAGTCTGTCACTGTACTCAGGCCAACAACTGGGCCCATATGCTCCTCTGATCTGCTGACTGATGGGAATACAGCTTAAGATGTGTCCCACAGACCAGCCATGCGCATTTCTTACAGTGTACGACTCTGTGGCAGCTCTGTTTAAAGGAAGACCATTTATGTTGTTCAGAGAAAAGTATTAGTAATATTATTCAGAGTTTATTAATTGCTAAGAATGTTGTTAGTCAGTTAGATTAGGCTGTATTAAAACAACAGTTTAGCCAGAATGAAAATTCTGTCATTATTTATTTTTTTAAAAAACAAGGAAACATTGTGAAGAATTTTTACCATCTTCTATACAACAGTATAGAATACTTTATAGTGACCCTGTTTATGAAGTTTAAAAACTATGTGGATTCTTATTCAGCATTCAGGGTTTGGAATTACATAAGGTTGAGTAAATAATGACAGAATTGTAATTTGTAAAATTGTTTCTTAATAAGTCTAAGCATATGAACTCAATGTGCGATCTAACAACCTAGATCTGCTTTGTTATTGTGGTGAAGTGGGTTTATTGTGTGAGAGACACCCCTTTCAGGCTGTTGAACAGCAGATTCATCATTAACATCATGTTGACAAACTACAAGAGAGACAGTAAGGGGGGGAGGGGCCTCTGTACCTCTGCTTTCCATCTGTCTGTGATCATTCTCCCAATTTTGTGTAGATCTGTGTGTGTGTGGTTGATGAAGCTCCATCTGTTTCTTGCTGCCCACCTCCAAAAGTGGAGGAGTGGGCCGAAATCCGGATCATTTCTGGCTCACTACCACTGCGGTTGTGTGTGTGAGGGGGTGTATTTGCATGCACTTTTATAATGTTTCTTTCTCATAGTTCTAGTGACGCTCATGTTTCTCAGCTTGAAAACATATTTAGTAAGTTTAAAAACCCTGTGTGACCTTTGTGGGTTTTATTCTTTCTATGTAGAGATATATCGAACCAAAAACCACATGGTAACAGGAGTGGTGGATCTGGGTTACAGGCTTTCTATGTTTTCTTTGTTTTTATTTTGACAAATAGTGTTGCATTGTCCGTATCCTTGAACTATTAAACCCTGTTATACAAATTACTTTTTACAAAATAGTTATTAATAAATTCCCTAAATTAATATATTTATTCATTTTGATTTGGTTGTTTATTGCTAGATAAATTATAAAATCCTACAAATTAGTTTTAAAAAATATTGAGACATGCTAAATCATTCATGGTGAATGGTTGGAAAAATGGCAAACCTCCCATGAAATTGATAGATATTGATAGATAATCAGCATTTTTCTCTTTTCATCAACCGTAACAAAAAGAGTTTGAGACACTTTTTTAAAACAATGTATGTAAAAAAGTTCCAGCTACTGGTGTTTCAGCTGTTGTGCTGTGACTATTATTGTACTGTTATTATCAACATGCTTTATCAGTTTATCAATGTAACAGATAGCTGTTGCAGTCACATGACTACTTCCATTCATTTCTCACACAGTGTTTCTTTCTCCCCCCTTTCTATCAGATAATGTGTTTGCAGGATTTTTTCGGGGAGGATGACGTGTTCATCGCATGCGGGCCTGAGAAATATCGCTATGCGCAGGACGATTTTGTGTTGGATCACAGTGGTAAGGCTTCTGCAGCCTTTATAACCGGTAGGCTCAGCTAAACGCTAACTTCATTTAACCCATTTTCTAATACCGTCTTTTATCCTTTCATATTCATATGTCTAATATGATCTTTGCAATGGAGTCATACCATCTGCTTTAAGCGCAAAAGTATGATCTAAAACTCAAAAAGGGGGCTAGTCAAAATGTCAAAGCTGTAATTTTTCATACAAAAAAAAAGCATGGTAGTACAACAATTTATAATCATTTTAAAACTTTTCAGATCATCAAAACACATGTGTGAGTGCTGTGATGCGTTAACATTAGCTTGTTCTTATAACAGTTGTTTGGAATTTAAACTTGTCATTCCTGTTAAGAAAATAACTCAACAAAAAATAACTTGCAATTGTATGTTTTGAGAGATGGCAAAAAGAGAGGCAAAAGTTATTGATTGCCGTATTAAATACAATCATGAATCTCATAAATATTTAGCTTTACTGACCTCAGTGAGAGCATCATTTTATTTTCAATAACCCTGAGAGTTATTGTATTGTATTGTATAATACTGACCTATTACCTGCACACAGTTGTCTTTCACAGGGAAATGTGCTAAGATTTCAGTAGCATCCATTTCCACAATAGAATCATTCATTCACATACTGGGTTTCAAAAAATTGAACTCTAATTAACATTCAGCATTCAAAATAACATTAGACAAGGGGCTGAATGATTATCATTCTCACAGGAAGTGACCTTGTTATCAGACGTTACCCAAACAGTTATCCCAAACAGTGCAGGTGCTGAAAAGAAGAGTGTGAGGTCATTAAGTTCCAATAAAATATTTTGAGATTGCCTGTAATTTACATCATATTTTGTAACATTTTCAGTTTTTGTAGCATGTACCACACATGCGTTGTGATAGTTTGATTCATAACTGTCTGAATTTGGTTCATCTGGTTGGCATTTTGTCCTAGTTCCATCAATGCTGCCCCATTTAGACTAAGTAGGACTATTCCAAAAATATAAAGAAACAGTAAGTTAATGTGCGACAGTATTTACTGCTCAACCTTTATCTTTCTGCAGCCGAAGTGAAACGTCTCTCGAAAGCGCTACAAACGTAAATCTACTGTAACTAAAGAGCTCATTACATTTTGTCTCTCAGAAGCTGCTATTAATTCTAAAATTAATCCCCATGAAACAGATAATCTGGCCAGTAATGGCATTTAAATCACACGATTTAGCTTGTTTTATCTTTGTCAGTCAACAATCTGGTTCTCATCAGGTAATTTATCACAGCTTGTAGTGACTAACAGGTGCAGTGGAATCAACGGGGAAGGATCAATTCTGGTTGCTGCTTTACTACATGAGTCATTTCTTTAGGAATAAACAGTCTGCACCTACTTCTCTCATTAGAGCGATGGGCTGTTGTTATAGTCCTTGGGAAGGCAATTTAATTACGCCTCTGAATCACACTTCAAAATATCGGCACATGCAAAGCTAAAATATCTCTGCAGATGTTTGTTCACCACTCGTTTTCTATATACGTGTGAAGGGCAATCTGGCCTGTGATTGTTACAATAATTGGTCATATATCTGTATTAGCTCTAAAAGCATGACTGTGTTGTGTATGTACCTAACTACATGTCTCTGTGTTAATTGTATCACATTCAAAAGGTATATAAATGATGGTGACAAATGCATTGCTATGGAATGAGGAAATAAATCACAGACAAATATATACAGTTAGTCAGCCACTTAAGGTTAATTTTCTAATAAAGACAATTATTGTGCATAATTTTCTTTGTGTATTTGTAAAATATCTGAAAACATTGATTCATAACAATCTAGCCCATTAACCTCAAAAAGCTTTTAAATCTGTGTTATTATGAGACGTCACGCATACAATCCTCTTCCAATGAATAGTGTCTGCGTTGTTTCCAGAGTGTCAAGTACTCAAGACCTCATATTCTTCTCGCTGTCCTGCTCCTGTGAAATACTCTGGAAGAAAAAGTCCAGGGCCAACCCGACGCAGCAAATCCCCTGGATCAGGTGAGGATACACTGCAACATGAGTCCAGTTACACACAGGCATAGACAGAGGGCACTGGGCAGGGCTGTCATCAAGGGCGGGCAACCTGGAGTACTCAGCTTTGTGATGAGGGTGGTGTAGTGTAAATACATGTGTTTTTGTGTGTTGGAGTGTATGAGGACTGGGGCTCACCCTTAATATTTTGTCCGATGAATTATAGTGGTGACCTGAGCACTGGATGAACAGGTTTACAGATAGAGACACCCAAGCATTTGTGCTTTTGAGTTGGTACATTTAGTTCTCCTAACCTTTTAAAGGAACAGTACACCAAACCATACAATTTTGTTATCATTTACCCACGCTCACATTGTTCCATAGACCACAGACGAAGATGCTGGTCCATGCTGCTGGTTATTTCCATACAATGAAAAGAAATAGTGGCCAGAGTCTCCACAAATTACCATAAAGTACCATAGCACAACAGAGTACAATAGCATAACAGCAGTCTATATGACTTATTGTATATTTACTATATTTGAAGCAATACAATAGCTATGTTTGAGGAGTCACTATTACCTGAAAATCTCTGAATCGAAAATCATTAATACAATAACGTCAGAAAAGGTCAATTATTGCAGGATGTAAATGTTTGAGAAATATATTCCTTTAACTACATTTTAACTTGGTTTATCCAGAAGTTTTAGTGCTTTCAGCAAACAAGTTTGAAAAATAACAAAATCAGAATTCTGATTTATTGTGTTTGACATGCCTGAGTCATGTTTAGGTCCTGTTACAATCCTGATCCTGTTCTGCTCTTTGTCATACTTTTTGGATCTTCTTTCCCTTTATCATTTGCTTTCATTTTTTCTTTTATAGTGAGAAGAACTGCAGGACAGTTCTCTACCAGTAGTCAGTCTCCAGTTAAATCCCCAAGTAAGTTCTGCTGCTAATGCCACAAATATATATTTTTCAAACATAGCTGAATCCCAATTTGCATACTATCCATCTTAAGTAGTATGACAAATCATATTTGTAGTATTTGTTAGTTGTTAGTATAACTAACGAATCGTAGTTTATTAAATAAATGAGTAGTTTCAAATGCAGTATATTGTGCCGCAGTAGATTTTTAAAGTTTCTCTTTTGACTTTTAAACAAATGTGGGGCTGAAACTGCCATAATTTACCACCCCAAAATAAGTCACAGAAAATTGTTCTGACATCAGAAAAAACCCTGCGGGATTCTTGAGCATCTTTAGAGGAATTTTCAAGCTTGATGTTGAATTGACCTAAAGGACATTCATCTCTGAAATGAGCTGTATGTGACCTCACACCCTCTAGTGCAGCATTCAATCATGCTAACAGCTCTCCTCCATGGCCTTCCAAATGCAGCAGCTAGTTTAAAGAGCTATTTAAAACTTCCTCACTGGCCACAGCCCCAAACCCTGACACCCCCACACTTTAATCTCGGCAGACTATTGGATGTGGATGCTAAATTAAGTCATCCTCATCTGCCTTTTGCTTAGGCCGACTAACGCAGCACGCACCACTCTGAATTCTTTTGCACCTTAACTACGAGAGCCCCATCACACGTCTAAGGGGAAATCTGCTCATGCCACCATCAAAACACTCAGCAGGAAACACAAAAGCAGCTTTTCTGCAAAGCCGCACCCCCTGTGGAGACTGACGTACTTGGGATGCAGTCCATAACGTGCTGGTTTTTGTACCACTTAGTTGTACTGCTACAAAATATGTGGACAAGACATTCAGTGAAAGGGTTTCATTATGTTTATTTAAACTGGGTTGAAGTGGCCTTTCACACATATTGGCTTTTCTCCTACAATTCTACTGTTTAAGGGTTATAAATTTGAGCACAAATTAGTTCCTTTGAAAGCTTGGGTCTGTGTGTTAAGCGATTTACTGTGGTACAGAGAACCAGCTAATCTCGGCATTTTTTGCCAATTCAGATTAACTGAAATCAAACAAGATTAGGTGAAGTTTAATGAAATTTAAATGTGCAGTACATTTTTAAGCTTTATGAAAGTTTTACAGGAAATAAATAGTACTGTTGGAAAATATGTTGATATAATGTAGATCCACGTGAGATGAAGACTGAAGTCATTAGTGCCTGGAAAAAGCTTTAATTTTCTGCTTAATTGTGGTCCCCACTCCTGGTAGCCACCATTAGGTAATCACATGACGAGCTGTAGTATTTACACAGAGCCTCATTTAAAAATATTTGTGTACAGTTTGTGTACTTGTGTATTAGGCAGAAAAGTTTTCTAAAATTATTGTTTAAATATATTTTTTCTCCATCTACCTTCCTTCTCTTGTCTCCCTTTGCAGTAAATGGAGCACCCAACAGCCAAATCACAGCCCCGAAATTCACCAAATCCTCCAGTTCCTCCCCGACCAGCCCCCGAAGCATGCAAAACTTCAAGGTAAACCAGTTGCCATAGCAACAAACTTCCTCTGTGCTGCTAATCAGTTTACTGGCAAAACATCCCTAGTTTTAGAATAGCTTATTTCTTTGTCAAGTTAAAAATAAAATAAGGCATTTGGATGCTGACTCTGGATGGGTGAGAGTCTCAACATAGTGTTGAGTTTGAGATCTAAAGTTTAGTTAAGCTGTCCAAAACAACTCCCTAAGGACCAAAAAAGTACTTCTGTATGGACCCTTCGCTAAGCCACATGTAAAAAACATTATTACATAAAAACATATACTCATACCACAGCAACTTTTGCCATCCACAATATAATCAGGCAATGTTTTTTACTAATGCAAGTCCTGTGTGTTTTAAACTGAAATTTACAAAAATAAAGCAACAATGATTTTAGTAGCTCAATAATAGTAGACATATGGTACCTAGAGATAGCTGATAATTAAATGATTTGTAATGTCACACCTGTTTAGTCTATAGGCCATTTAATCTATAAGACGTTTAATAAAGCCTTTCTGAGGGAGCTTTGATGAAGAGATTGATAAATAATATGAAAGTTTAGTCATAGTTTCATTAACAGTTTCTTGAACATCTACAACCGAACCTGAAATGAAAAACACACTCTGAAAGACTTAATCACTTTACTTGTAAGGAACATTGTAAGTCCATTGATGCTGAGATCTTATTGCAGCAAACTAGTTAAACCAAAGGTAAAGATCAAGTACTGTCAAAGGCTTGAGAACTCCATGGGTTAATCTCCTTAACCGACCTGCCTGTCAGATAGATACTGTAAGCTTCTTGTTGAGTCAAGGAGAAACTGTAGAGAAGGAAAGGCTTTCATGCTTGATTAAAAGAGGGTGTTAATACCGGGTTACAGAGCCAAGCCAATGAGATCTCAGTTGGTTTTCCTAGAAAACAAAGATATTAAATGGAGAGGAAGTCTCCAGCTTCTCAGTATTTTCTTCTGGGAAAATATCACATTGGTCTTCTTCAGAGTAAGAGTAAGAAAATATCTCAGTGCTCAGATTGCCAAAATACTAATTATAAAATCAATGTCAAAGATTTCCACATCAATACAACCTTTTTGTTAGATTTGTTGTTTTTTTTTATTTCTCTTAGGGAACTGGTGGAGAAACATTTGAGATTTAAATTAAACATACTCAAGAACTTGCCAAGTTATAAAACGGCAATCGCTAAAAACAATACACCTTTCTTTTAATTGCAATTGGTCAGTGTTGTAGGATGTGAACATAAAGATAGTGTGTGATAAAATGATGGTATTTATAGCCACTTACTTTGTGGGACCTCAGAAAGTTCTTTTAAGAAATATACTACTTTCAGAAGTATGAATATCTATTATGAAATATATGAAATTATATCTTCCCACTTGCCTTTAGTTTAGTTGCAACAAGCGGATGGGAATTCCCCTCCATCTGACTCTACAGGTATTATAAAACCCGCCATCTGCAGCAGCATTTCTGATTGGTTGAAGTTCCCTCTGGGTGTTCAAGTCTTTAGTTGGGACCTTACATAAGTGATTTTCCATTCAGGGTTATATCAGTCATTCAAAAGCATAGCATTTGTCTTTATATTTAACTCAGCTATGCATTTTGGGAATGTACTGTAATACCCAACTGCTACCTGTGTACATAAAGCAATCCTTCAGCCTCTATTAAACCAGCTTTAACCAGAATACTGCTGGCATTTGTCTTCATTGGCTTACTTAGTCTTAGTCTATTCTCACTGTCACATCAGTTTAATTCTTATTTTGCTGCTGATTTAAGATAACGCTGAGGCTTTTTAACCATGTAGGTTGTCACACCATTTTAAATCCTTTAAGACTAGGTTCATAATTTGTTCTGTCACTCACCTAGTTTGTCATTCAGGTAGTTGTTTTGTTAGTTTAACTTTTGTTGTCTCCACATCATTTATTTACCAAATGCTCAATGTTATTTTGGAGGATGAAACTGTGCTTGTTAAGCAATTTCATGGGGTTCGTTTGCAAATAATATGCCTGTGGTTTTTTATAGTAATCTTTCTGCATTTTAGGGTGATTTATACTGTGTCTGTCTGTTTGCAGATTCCAGCACATCACTCCTCCATAAACAATGTGAACGGCTCCTCTGAACAGCCCCAGCAACATACCAACAGCGTGAGCCCTGAAGGTAGATGTCCATCTCCTCTGTGTCTCTCTCTCTCTCTCCACTGTCATGCAAATCTCTCACCTTGCATCTCACTGTGGGTTTTCAAGCTGTGAAGTCCCCAAAGGGCATTTCAGGGGCATGACAGGCTCAGCCAGTGAAAGTGCTGACACACATAACACTCTTTGCCACATTGGCACAGGCTTTCCACCACACACTCTCACACACTTTGCCGGCAGGGTATTAGGAAACATCCCTGCTCAGCAGTGCATGAGTCAGGATGACCTTGAGTTGTTTGTCTGACTGATGCACTAACCAAATTTAAAGGTGAAGTGTGTGTGATTGTTTTTGTGCCAATAGCAGCGCCAAACAGAATTACAATCTGTTTGTTTGGGCTGGCCGTAAGAACATTGGCTTAACCAATGACGTGAAGTTAAGGCAAGCCTGACTGGTTTTCTGACCAATGGCAGATGAGTGGAGTGTTAGAAATGTGTTTTGATTATCAAATAATTATAATAAATGTCAGTTTTGCCTTAAAGCGATGTGACTAACATGTTGTTTTGTTCTCTTAAGTTAATGGCAATCGGAATCTTGCTGCCTCTACTATTTTGGACAAGTACAAAATTGGCAAAGTTATAGGTGATGGAAACTTTGCTGTGGTTAAGGAGTGTGTTGAACGGTAAGAAAACTGTAGTTACAAAAGGTGATTTAGACTTTGTTCACACAGCATACAAATTTGATTTGGTTTCAGACCAGAGTTCTAGGACTGATTGCACACACTGTCATTTTGCAAGTGATAAAATCTGATCTGTTGGTTCAATTAGTGTCTTTGAAAACTACTGTAATCCATGTAATCTATATCTACTGTACATCAGTGACTGTAGGTATGATGTAAGCTTTAGCAGAATGCCAAGAGTAGTTGTCAAAGTAAAATAGTGGACACACTGTACTTTAAATAACAATACAGTTACTTTTTGTGTTCAGACCATTCAGAATTAATTTAGCTGAAAACTAAATGGAATTGAATATGTCCAAACAACAATGTTTAAATTGCCCCTTGGGACCAATAACATTTTGATCTATTGTGTTGCAAGATGTGTTTTTTCCCCTTTTCAGATATACAGTAGAATCTCCACCTGGTTTCTAGTTTACTGTGCAGATTTTTAGGCCGCACAGTTCTCATTTTTGTTAAACACCTAAATCAACAACACAAATCATCATTAACCTTTCTGAAAAAAGACTGTTTTATTTTTAAAAATATTCTGTTTTATCTATTTCTCCACAGATCCACTGGAAAGGAGTTTGCACTGAAAATCATTGATAAAAACAAATGCCGTGGCAAAGTGAGTTTCATAGACCTTACATGTGTTCATGTCAAGATGTGAACTTTTTATATCACAATATTCCACTGTCGAGCCTGGTGTTGTGATTTGTTTAATCTGGACAAATTAAATTTGTTATTAAATTATGTTGTAGTCAATGTTAAACATTCATCTTTCTGCCTGCATACAAGTTGTTGCAGATCTGAGACAATAAATACTGTCTATCACTAATTGATTCTGAATGCTTTTGAATGTGAAACTGATTCAACTACTATTCAGTATGGATGATACTCATAAAAACATATAGGGCCGACTTTCCTTTGTGATTGGATGAGCCACATCAAAGTCAATGTATAATAACTATAACTATGCACACCTGTGACTGCACATTCTATATAAATATTGATTAAATATAAAAATATGTATAAAGTTGTTGCATTGTTGGGAAGTGCAAACAGCCCACAGTTTTATGCTAATTAAGTATATTACTCAGCAGAAGTATTGTTGATTTGTATTAATATAAAACATTGGACTCGCTTCTTCACCAGAGCAACTTGCAAAGTCTTATTGTTTTAGTAAATAACAGTTACATCTGTGGAAGAGGTCAATGTCTTATAATCTAGTTTCAGCCTGTGCTTTAACTAAGGAAGTTAGTTTCCTGTTTGCCATTTCCGCCTCAGCAGCTAAAGACAAAGACTGCTGAGAGATGCTGTATAGTTGGGAGTTTTTAGTGACACGTGCTTTGAACACTCAGGAACACCTGATCGAGAACGAGGTGGCGGTGTTGAGGCGTGTTAAGCATCCCAATATAATTATGCTGATTGAGGAGGTGGATACACCCACTGATCTCTATCTAGTCATGGAGCTTGTGAAGGTAATGTTCATTATAGCACCTCTCAACAACAGCAGTCATTTCTCAACAGCACACACATAAATATGTTTTTACTTAACATAAAATTTAAGGAGACTTTATTGTGGTACAATTGTGCACAATTGTGTATGTGTCTCACACAATTCTGTGTATCCTAATCCGTGTGTTTGTGACCAGGGTGGAGATCTGTTTGACGCAATCACCTCCTCAACAAAATACACGGAGAGAGATGCCAGTGCAATGGTGTTTAACTTGGCTGCGGCTCTCAAATACCTTCACAGAATGAGTATCGTCCATCGAGACATCAAACCTGAGAATCTGTTGGTATGCAAACCTGCACACACACACATAGACAGACAGTATGCAGACAACTGAGATTGTAATTTACTATCACTGGCATGACCTGGCATGTGAGGCTCTGAATATTGCCTCTGAATATTGAATATTTAGTCACTGCATAAGGGACTTGTTAGGCATGATACAAATCTAAATATATTCACAACATAGCCTCTTATTGCTTGAATACACTTGTCATACAATTACATTTGCTGTACCCACTTTTATCCTATTACAGGACTGACTTACAGTGTGGTTTGAAATATACACACATTAATATTTTTAGTATGTGTGTTTCTTGGGAAACGAACCCATGACCTTTACAATGCTAATGCAATGCACTACCAGTTGAGCTACAGGAACACCTCCGCATAGAGATAGCACAGAGACGGAATGCACATACACCTAAGGCAGTATCGATGTACACACACCATTAGTCTGCCAACATTTCTGTTGAAATATACCAAATATAAAAAAAACCTTTGCACTTTGTACATGAAAAATGGTTTATATGCTTTGTATTTTCTAGGTGTGTGAGTACCCTGATGGTACAAAATCCCTAAAGCTTGGTGATTTTGG
>JAZGTJ010015159.1:0-13566 GCA_036877575.1 Botia almorhae
CATTATCTGCCTCAGATTTTTGGGTTTGGGGTCTCAGTTTTGGTCTGTGGCGGGTTCTTCGTGCCTCAGCAGGTTCCCAAAACTGAACCAAACCAGAACAAACAACAAATGCAGCCAGAAGCGAATCGTCACAACTTTGAATGAGTTTTTTTTATTTTGGTTCACTTGGTTGGTTAAAGCTTTGCTAAATGACAACTACTTACTAGCTATTAGTTAACTGTGCGGTGTCCACATACAGTATTGATTAGAATAATGACCATTTGCTCAGGCATCATTAACTCCTAGTCTTTATAAACAAAACAGTCATTTTGTGTTTGCATCCTCAAATTTTAATGTACATCGCATGCCAAAAATACAAGTTAGATAAGCAAAAATACATTGCACAGGTGATTGAAATCTCAGTATAACTCATAGCATACCACAATGGATCATTTGTTATTTAAATGCCATAAGTTTTCTTCATTTGTACCGAATTACTATAATACTTTATAGGGATGTAACTTCTGGTTCTGCTGATGAAGTCACTGGTTTATATTTCTCTTGGTTTGAAGTTTAGCGCTATGCTGTTTATGCAGAATCGCTGGCCAGTTGGATCTGGCCCATCATCAAAGACATGTCCGAGATGAGCATCGCACTGCACAAACGAAAGCACATGTTATAATGCTATCATTTTAATTAAGAGATTCATTACTTTATCTTAAGAGATTTGTATTTAATAAGTGGGAACTATTGCAGATTACAATATAAAAATGAGTAACAGCCCACTGCTCAAAACCGATGAACATTATTGCCCCCGCACTCACATGTTTACAGATAACTTCTGTTCCTGTGCTACCAAGTGAGTTGTCAGAGCGACGAACAATGTTGGCGTGACTCTCATCCTTTTCCCATGTGCCATGAGCCTCGCAGAAGGACGGCCACCCAGTTCCAGCATCATATTTCGCTTCCGAGCTGCTGGAGGCAAAAGCAAGCTTAGCAAAAGTAATTTATCCGAAATGTTCAGTTTAACCATTACAACATTTCATTTTAACTGTAACATTTTTATAAACTGTATTTAGATTTTTAGGTCAGCTAGCACTGTCTCCAGTTTATGGAAAGCTCACCTAAAAAGTGGGGAGTCACAGCAGACACAATGGTACATGCCCACCTCATTGTGGTTTAAGTAGATTCCGCTGAATGGCTATGAAATAAAAGTTAGGCTGTGCATTTATGGGGTTCTTGTCATAAAATATCAATGTAGCCAAAACAAAGTTTGTACATATAATTAACACAACACATTGTTCTGCTAGCATTCATTCTCTGTATTGCAATAATACAACTTACCACCTCTGTGCCTTTTTCTCTGGTTACAACATACTGTTCTGGAGTCAGTTTTCTTTGCCAGTCTGTGGACTGGTCATAACGTGTCAATGACAGCAAACCTGCACATGCCAAAGTCATTTAAATAGCAAAAAATCTATATGTCTGTCTATCTCATATATACATTATATGTAGTTATGTATTATGTAAAGGTTTTTTGTTTTAGCTATTGATTTGTTTTTGTAATTCGTTGGTCTAAATAGTTGTGATTTGATATAACTGTGGTGTAAAAATGTCTTATCTGACGTGTTCACATAAAAGACACGCGCAAACTGTTTATTTTGGGGGTCTTTGTCGAAAGCCCGACTATGAGAAAACTTTTGAGTAATCAGGTCACGCAGTCTGAACTGCATGACTAGAATAATTGAACTCCACGTTGCCTCTTATACTATTTAGTATTTCAAATTGCACACCATTTAAATTATGCAATAAGGCTAGACTACCATATAAGGAATATGTAGTAGAGGCTATTAATTATATTTAAAACATTGTCTAATGTAATTCAAATATAGATCGAAAACGTAACCTCCCCTACCCGGCGATGTTGAAAGCGGCCGAATCGCTAAAAATATCCTCTTCTTTGGTAATATTGATTGGACGGCTGCTCCATTGGAAAATACAGAGGAGAAACGAACTAGAAAACGTGACATATTTCTTGACATATCAGTTTACGCACTCGTGTGACTTTCTCGGATCTATCACTTAACATGGGCTAGTGAATGGACTGAAAAGCTGAATTGAGCTCTGTTGTCTTCATGCCCCCCCTCACAGCCCGAGCACCTGCGACCAGAGAGCAGCAGAAACTGGTCGAGACTCACACATTTATGGGTCATTGTCGTCTATAGATCAAACTTTGCACGTCGTCACTTGAAAACCCGCATCTCGCAGTTTTTTTTAATTTTAATAACAAATCAATTTTTTGTTCCTTATTTCTCTTACCGGAATGTTATCAGCGCAACCTGTATTTCATCGACTTTGACCATCATAAAAAAAACGTAACGCCAACCTATGCGATACTCGACCTGGATTGTCTAGCCTATGTAAACAATGAGGCAATAAATCACACCTGTTTTAAGCTTAAAGTCGATTTACTGTTATCGCATTCACTTAAAATGTATATATTACACAATATATTAACCCCCACGCGCTGCATTGTCTTTAATGTGTGTATATATATCTTCTAATTAGCAAAATACAGATGTACATTTGATGCTATTGAATGCTCTGATATGCTAGCGCTGCCGGTGAGTTGCTTGTCATGAGGTTGCCAGGTTTGTGGATGAGATCTATGATGTAGCTCTCAGGTTGACAGTAACCATATGTTTTTTTTGGACCATTGAAGAGCAGAATTTCGTTCCAGGTTCGATTGTATTGTCCTCTCACAAGACTGCAGCTCAGTCCAATTCTATCGGCAAGAACCTAAAATAGATTGAAGAGTAAATCTGTTAAAAGCGGTGACTCGTCACAATTTTTAATAATTATAAGTAATAACGCAGCAGCTTTCATGCATAATGCAACGTCTTTAAAAAAGTGGCAATATATTTAATTGAAAGTGAAGTCAGACAAAGCGCTTTATAATTTAATTCATAACAAACTTACTTAAACTCTCTCTCTCTCAAACACACTATTGTGGTCACACACACACACACACACACACACACACTTTCTGTCACACTGTCTCTTTGCAGCACCTTGAAAAGCAGTGCTCTGTGGTAGTAGGTGCCCTTTTTTATCATGCCAATGGGAATAACGTTGGAACGGGCTTCAAGCTTCAGTTCACTTATGTGTAATTCCCACAGGAAGTCAGACTGTTTCTCTAGCTCGACCTGTCCACCCATCGCATCACACACCAACCTGTGAGAAAATCACGTCAGCCCCGCATTTCAGTTGTTTGGATACTGGAAAACAGTAAACTGAGCAGGTGAAAGAAATGACTTGAGTTTTGGTTTAACGTACAAAGCTAAAGCCTTATACATCGTGACCTCATCCTGGAGTGGTAAGACTGAATCGGCTGCCTCTTTAACAAGGTTATGAAATGCAGCATCATACGGCAGCTTCCAAATTTCCTCTGGAACCACTTCCTGCTGGGGCTTAAACTCATCTTCATCCTTCTTTTCCTCTTTTGGACCCTTTCCCTTCATTTTACTAAAGAAAAGGAGATGGGAGTGAGAAATATAAATGTTTTAGAGATATATATGTGGCTGCGAATGCAGGATAACAGCGTCTAATAAATATAAAGAATATCACACAAACACACACATCGGTGTTTTACTGCTTCGTTTGCTGCTCATAACAGATGATGTGCCAGTTTCTGTCGGGCTGTCTTGTTTACGGTCGTCTGCTCCCTTAGCAATCGATCTGACAGAGGAGGAAACAAAGAACAAACGCTTCTAAGCTTTAACATTCCTTGTGCAGTAAACAGTGAAATAACATCACAACATTTACTTCTGCAGGCTGTGAAAAATCTGTTTCAAACAAATGACCCTTGTGCTTACTTGGCATTCAGACTGATTTGGAACCAAACCCACAAACCCAGAGATCGGTGCACCAGAACAAACACAAAAACACTTTATTAAGCAATAAACAAATGTGGTGCTTGTGATTTAGAGTCTTTATATATAATGAACTGGCGCCCAGAATAAATTTGTCCGTTTGGGGCTGCAGTCAACGTTGGTGGTTCAGTGGCAGAATTCCCATTTTTCCTGTGGGACCTCTAGGTCAGATTCCAAGCCAATGCATGCAGAGGAATTTTCCCCTAGGGGGAAATCCATCTATCTGCATCTGTCTGTTGTGCAACACAGAGGTATTTAATATTCAAGTGCCAGTGTGCTGCTTCGGACCTAATGGTGTGGAAGAGGACAGACTGAAACTCTTTATCCTCCACAAAGAGCTTGTTTTCTTTACAAAGTGAGATTGCAGAAGTTAAAAAGAGCCGTTTTTATGTCGATCTAAATACAGGCCAAAGAAAGTAGGACTTTTATTGTGTATTTAAGTCAATGTGGCCCTGAAATGGCTTTGAACAAATAATGAAGGAAAACCATGTGCTATTAATGGAGCTGTTTGCCAATGTGAGCTGAAACTTCTAGCAAAGATTAAATCACAGCGACATGTGACGGTAATTCAAAACAGTAGGTCTGGATCAGCACGCAGCGTAAGAGGTTGCAAAAGCATGACCCTTGGCCTTAACATACTGATCTGGGGGTTTTCCATTAACCACAATGATGGCTCGATGTTGGTTGACGGCCTGTTTTGATAGATCTTCTAGGGTAGGAATGTGCTGCCCCATTTTTTTCTGGAAAGAACAGAAAGCAAGAAACTTTAGAGAGAGAGAAAGAGACTAATGGACTTCAGTGAGTAAGACAATACTTGTGTCCTTGAAAACAATTTCATTTGTACCTGTCCAGGGTCATAAAAGCCATCAGCGGTGATATCAGTAGGGGACAGGTGTCCCAGCAGGCAGTATTTCAATGAAAGATTACTGTCCAAGAGCTTCTGTAGCGCTACCTCACTAAACTTGTTTTTACGGTGAGGTGACAGGTTGATTTCCTGTAGTATCTCCAAGGCTCTGCATCAAACATCACAATAAAATGACTGTAAACAAAAATACTGTACTGCAGTAATGATAATCTGATAACAAACATTGCAATAAAAATGTGCTTGTTATGAAACGAATGCAAAAAACGTTGCCCTAAAATAGGTTTTCGTTAACAATTTAATTTTAGGATGAAATGTTGATATGCTTTTGTAACATTTACCCAAAAAATAAATCTACCCTTATCAAAAGTTTATAAAACTGACTTTTCTGTTTGTTTTCGAACTAAGAAACGTCAAACACTTGGCATTTACTGACACCTACTGGTTGAACAATATTTTTGCTCGTAAATATCTCAAGCCTTTAAAATACGGAAGGGTATTGTGATAACACCCATTCAAGGTATGAGAAAACTCACCATAGATGGCATTAATTAATAACTGACTTAACTGACAGTGTTAAGGCTTATGAGCAGTCATTGGTGTGAATAGAAATGTCTGACGTATAGTAGAGTATAGCAAAAATACACGCTCACCCTGCATTGCACAACTCCGTGGCAGTTATTTCATCATTTGCACACACGCTAACAGCCCAGCAGGCATTCCTCCGAACTTCAGCATTGATTGATCTGAGCAGTTTGACTAAATATGACAGGCCTCCAACATTCCTCAGCTGCACATAGAAAAACAGTAGACGAATCAAACCCCATCTCAGAAGAATAAATAGTGCTGTTTGTTTTTCCTACACATCACAGTTCACTGATAAGCTGTGAAGATTGTATAAATCGTCTTTAGTGACAATACCTCCAGCCTGGCCTCTGCATCACATGCTAGTGAAGCCACAGCCTGTGTTGCACTGATGAGCGTGTGGCTGTCATTTGATTGTAGCAGCCCCACCAATGCTGGCATAGCTCCATGGGCCAGAATGCACCCGCGCAGCTCTTCCTGTGATGCCATGTTTGTCAAGACCGTGGCCGCATACACAGCTGCCCCTGTGCAGCTGTCTCGCAGCTGTCGTACGAGGAGCTTGTCGCCCTCAGCATCGTACACTGCACTGGACACAGGACAAAGAAAAACACATGCTGTTGTCAATGCTTAACCTATATTTTGAAAACAAACATAAGTGAATTATTAGCATTGACTATGTAATCTTGTGGCACGGTGAGATTCTGAACACATGGTGGATTATATAGCAGAACTCACTATGCATTAAGCTTGTTGCTGTTGGTCAGATCAGACAGGGCCTCTGCTGCGGCTGTTCTTAACTCACTTGCCTCACTGTTCAGCAGTTGTACGATGAGCTTGATCGCATCTGAAACATGCAGACCTTCATCAGCTCTTTAGTGTAAATCTCACTCCACACAAAGGACAACAGACATCATTTAAACCAAATCAAAGTCAGATTAAATTAAAGAGAGAAATCAAAACAAAGCTTTTACACTGCGTTTGATGCTTAATTTTAAATGCTATTACCCAGGCATCTGAAAGTCTCTCTGCTGGACAGGTTTTTGCTGACAGTTGCAACAGCTCGGCATGTAGCTGTACGTATGCTGTCATTCTCTTGTGCAAGAAGGTCAGTGAGAGCCTTTTCTACATTTTGTTCATGCAGGATTTTTCTGTTCTCACCTTGATGGCACGTAGAAAAACCAATTAGATCGGGTTGGTATACACTGTAAAATTCATTAACGAACATTAAGTGGTAAATTTAGGAAGGTAAATTACATTGTTACACCAACAGTTTTTTTTTTAAAAACGGTAGCCTCTTTTAAAATTAATTACTGTACATTTTTATTTTTAATGAAACAATCGTCTATGTAAGAAAATCCTGATTTATATTAGCTTCTGGATTATATACAGCACAAACAAAAACAACAAAAACATGGTGTTTTCGTACAGTTTTGCGCCAGCCTGGCTATGGCTTTGACAGCATTGGCCTGCACCTCAGGCAGACTGGGTGTGATGACCAATTGCAGCAGTTGCTCTAGGCCCCCCATCTCCTGAATGAGCTGCATGGACTCGCTGTCCTCCAGACAGTTAGAGATAACCTTAAGTGCCCCCTCATGCAGGTCACTAAACTCCTGTGGGGGGGAGACACATTCACCTTTACTGCTCATTTATGACACAGCTAACAGGGAATGTTCTTAGAACGCTGGCTAACATTCTCTAAAAGTTCTTTAAAACTATTAAAAAGTTAGTTAAAAACATTTTTTAACTTATATATCACATATCAAAAATGTTATTCTTACGTTGTTAGTGTAATGTTTTAAAGTTTAGTAAAGATTTAATTATGGTTTAGTAATGATTTAGTAATGTTCTTTTAACCAAATAATAACATCAATACAGCGTCTATATAATTTTTAAATGTTCCAAGATCATTCAAAAGAACATGTTAGGGAAACGTTCTTACAACCTAAAATTGTTAGACAGGGATGCAAGTTTGATGTTGAACTGCGAATAAGAATCTAGCTTCAATTTTTTTCCTTGCCTTTGCATAGAAGTTGCAAGTTGCTTATATATCTGTCCCTTACACATCATTAAACCTCTAATTGCTTGTAATAGAAAAGACAAAGATACTTAGTCAAAATGGCTAAATGCTTATAACATTCAGATGATAAGAATTAGCCTACTTTGGTTGCAAGGACCTCCAGGATTTTGTTTAGGCCCTGAGCATTCCTGAAGGCCACGCGGGTCTCACTGTCACTGGTGACGGCCTCTATGGTGCGCAGGGCAAGTTGTTGAATAACAGGAAACTCTGAGCGCAGCAGATCCAGGAGAGGAGGGAGCCCATTTAGCTCATGCACAGCCACTCGACTCTGAAAGTCCTGAGTGTGCACAAAACAGCAAACAGCACAAATCAATTATTTTAACTGTATCCTTCTGGAACTTAGAAAAGGCTTATGCTTTGAAAGCCGGTCAAATATCTGACATGATACATATCATCTTTACATACGAAGCATTTTAAACTCAATTTTTGTCCAACATCAGAATTCCCAGATTTATAGATTACATTTCTGACAAATTCATTTCAGCTTAATATGCAGCAGACCTTCTGGCTGTTTCTAACATCTGTTGTCTTACTTGTACAAGATTAAAGATGCACTCCACAGAATTCCTTTTCACATCAGGATCTGGGCTGGACAAGAGCTTAATAACATGTTCAAGTCCTTTATGGTCAAATATCTGGACCTTGAAGGAGAAGTCCACAGACAAGGAAGCCAGACACAAAGTGGCAAATTCATGGACCACAATGTCCTCTGTGGCAGGTCAGATTTCAAAACAGAACAAAGATACATATAAGAACATATTTATTATTCTCATAAATTGAATTTGAAAGATATTTAAAAGTATGATTAGTTTTTGCCAGTCAACTGTACCTTCAGGTGATAGTTTACTGATAATTGTAGGAATCGCATTCAGGGTCTTCAAACGTTTTTTAACTTCACCTACAAACGTTTAAATATCACAATCTCAAATATATATGAAATCCATCTTTCTGACCATGCATTTATTGATAGTCCCTATTTGTCTACCAGGCTTACTGTTAGAAGCCATGATGCCCAGAGCCATGACGGCATTCCTCTGCACTGTCTTGTTCTCGTGAGACATGAGATGACAGAGCGATTCGACTGCCCCCAAACTCATCAGAGAAGTCTTGTTCTCATCACCTACAAATGTCATCGCATCAGCAAAACACACAGAGGTCACCAGAAAACAGCCACATAAGGGAACACAGTGAGCGCTTATCGCTGATATCTGATATTGTTACCCTTTTCGGCAAATTTGTGGATGGCTTCACAAGCTTTTGCCAGCACGTCTTCTTCAGGAGAACCGAGCATAAGAACTGCTGTTGCTGCATTTTTACTCTCAAAAGATAGAGGGTCAAACTAAAAGAACAATATTTCATAGTTCACACTGATAAGTTAACAGGTTTTTAGTTGAAGTATTTTAGTGCAGATCACAATAGTGGAAACATATTTTCTCACCCCATCTTTAAGAAATGACTCGGTTTCTTTTTTGACTTTTTTCCCCATTCAGAAGTGAAACAGTAACACTCGCAGACAAGTTTAAGTTCACTGCACTAATGCCTAAAACAGAACAAAAACAGGGCAAGTAAACAATGTATTAGAAACAAACCGTCGAATACAAATGCAAACGTATCAAGAAAAACTACCTGCTAAACGAAAAGCTCCGAGTCTGTTTGGCGTGCCGCGGTTGCTAGGAAACTGATGTAGTTTGTCGTTTCGCCTAAAGGTGGTGCAATAATCCCTCTAAGTCATACCTTTATTCCAGCATTTTTTATTGGTTTATAATATATCCTTTATTAACTGTTACGTACATCCGACATAGTTATGCATTTAAATTATATAAATATCATCTCATCATTCAATAGACGAACAAACACGAATAAAAAAGGAAATTTGGAGCCCGTTATTCGAAGAGGAAATTTTAAAAAATCAGTCTAACTTTAGACGACTATAGGAAAAATATAAAAACAAAATAATCTTATCAATAATAATTCATCATTAGAATAACAAACGTTTGTGTATTACACCTAATGCCCAGCGCCAGTGCACTTTTCTCAGGACATGGCCTGTACAATAAGTAATATAAGTTATATGCCGTAAATTAATCCATTCCATGCGTGAATTGCTATTTAAATGACATCTAGATCAAATCTAAAAGCTATTTGCTATCAAAGTGTAAAACAAGAAGCATTTACAAAAGTATTTACAGAACATTCACTGTAGTCTATATGATGTTGAAAGACGGTTATCAGCATCATCTCGAATTTCCTCGTTGTAAAAATGGTGTGACAAATAATTTATGTATCCATGTTTCATAAATAGATATTCCAGGATACAATCTGAACACACGATTATTTAATTAGGTTTTCTCTGTAACGCCTTTACCTCAACGAACGAGGATTTGATTGATAAATCAAAGTGTTTGTGTTTCTGTTTGTGTGTATGAGGCACTGTCTCGACCTCCTCCCACTTTCTCACTGTGTGTGTGTGTGTAGCTGTCAGTCCGTCATTCGGGCAGTGCGAAGCTGAGCCGGATACGCCAACTCTATTACAAAGCAATGTAGACAAATATTTACACTTATTTCGAGCTTCGACATCTTCCACATTCGGAATACGTTTTTTCTCTGAGAAAAGTCATATCTTCTGGGCGGACAAACGACAAAGAAAGTGGGAGTGAGATTTTGCATGAGACATATTTGGGTTGTTGGCTTAGTCTGACTGGGGTGTGTTAGCATGCTAATGGAGCAGCGCCGCAGTGGATGTATTTCTACCCGCTCTGTTTTTTCCTTAACTTAGACTGACGTTGCACAGTTTGCATTTTAATCTTCATTCTTTGTGATATCCTTAAATATTGTCTGTAATTTCCGCGAGCGAAGTGTTAGAAATAGCTCTTGAGGAGAGCTTTCTGGGTAAGTTAGCTAGTTAGCAGGCAGGGAAGGCTTACAAATGAAGTCTTAAGGAGCTTTTCCGTTTACGGATAGTAATTGAAAAATAACAGCGATTGTTTCGCATAACTTTAATGCTGTATGTAACAACTGTGTGTTTATCACATTTTGGCGAAATATTCATCTGTCTAACAAGCTAATAGTCAAGTCGGTACAGTTAGCTGGCTGGGGTTAGCTAACTGAACGTTATGCCAAATGATATTTTACTAAGACACAGTTAGGACGCCGCTCGCTTCTTTAAATCACTTGTCACTGTGTGATAGTTAATTTATTGTTATACAACAAACGATGGCTTCGGTGGGTAACGCTGTCTCGTCGTTTGCGAGTAAAACAAAAACGAAGAAGAAACATTTCGTGGCTCAGAAAGTGAAGCTGTTTCGTTCCAGCGATCCTCTGCTAAGTGTTCTGATGTGGGGAATTAACCATTCGGTGAGTCAAATTTGCATGTTGTTCTTTATGATCTGTCATTACTGGCTTATGCATTGTATGTTTGTCATCTGTTGATGGAAGTAGCTCAGTACGCCTTGCAAACGACAGTTGCTCGCTATACAGTTGTAATTGTAATTGCCACCATCTGTTGGGGCCATGCAATTCATTATCATCTGTTATGGAGAGGTCTGCTTTGGACATTCTGGTTTGGGCTCCTTCAAGGCTTTTGCAGTAGCATATTCCCTTGTTCCAGATACGAAGCAGGATGCCCAATCCAACCTCTTAATGTTTATGTTAACCTGATTGACTTTTAGGGCTGTTGTCACCTTTCAGAAAGCACTGACAATGGGTTTACTATTATGATGATGGATTGTAGTTTAAAACTTATAAAACTTATGATTAGTTTGTGCACTAATCGTCTGGCCTATGTGTCCTTTTATGGGCATGCAAAGAGATTGCAAAATAATATCTGTAGTGAGGTTGTGGGTGAGTAATCATTTCCTGTTGGAAGTTATGGTTGCAAGATAAACTCTGCCGAAGCAAGAAGTCAGCTGACTACTGACTGTTATATTTTGCACCATTTCTGTTTTATTTAGCTGTTTTTGAAGAGACAGTCTTTGTTGTTTTTCCTGTATGCACCTCTCTGTGGGACTATTCATTTCCATAAAGCTTCTTAAAATGTCATTCTTTGAACAACATCTAAGTTAAAGTTGGTTTATCGCTACATAGTTGACATTTTTCAAATGGTAGCTGTGTCTAGTTGTCTCAGACATATTAAAGTTTTAATCTTACATTTTTTTACCAATCACACATGCCTATTTTTTATGTACAGTGGATAATTGTAATCTACATATATGGTTGACAAGACGTGACAATAATTTGGGTATTTGTTGTTTATGGTCCCTTTTAAAAGCACAGAACTCATCAGAACCTACTCCAATAATTTCAGCGTAATGTCAAAACATATTTTGACACTTGATTCAAATGTCACAGTATTGGATAATAATTACAGCAAGGTTACAGCAATTACAAGGTTAAAAATGCAAAAATTGGCATATGCAATGTGTTATGTTTAATTTGACTATTTTTATGGTTTTTTTGTGCTAACAACAAAATAAAGTGTTCAAGCCACTGTATATGTATTTCTGAATAATTAGTAATCATATTTCATAGTCAATAGTGTGACAGATTTAGATTTAAATTAGGTTAGATCTTCCTATTTATAAATAGGTAAACCACAGCTAACGGTATGCTAGGTTGTTTTGCACCATGTACAGCCTATACTTAAGCAGGGGGCTGTATTCTTTTGGAGTGCTATGTGCTCCAGGTCAAAGTGGGGGTCAGGTCTTGGTCTTGCAGGACTGGAATGGAATTGGAGAGAGGAGGAGGCTAAAAATCACAAGGGAGCTCATAAAAGCAAAAAACAGATTCTTTCTTTTCTGTAAAGCCCTAACAATTAAACTCATTGACTGCCACTGATTTGTGCCAAGCCATGCCGGTGGGTCTAAAAACCTAATGTTGGGATGGGTTTTAATCGCAGTCTGTGCAAACTGTAGGACCATGTGGTCAAGATAGTTAAGGGTGGAGTAGTTGGTGCGGCTCTCTGGGGCGCTTACATTGCTAATGAATCATGCATGCAGCTGCAGGCCCTCGCTGAGCTCAGACTACTAAACAGAAAGCAGCTCTTGACCACTAAGGACCACAATCATGCTTGAATTTCATTAACAAACCATTGAATGGGGAATATAATGTAACCTTATTCTCTGTCGAATGAAGGAGCTCCTCAGCATTTGTATTCTCACGCTGTATGTTTTATGTGTCTACTTAAGGCTAATTTGTATTTGCATTGAGATGAATAGGGGAATTGATTTTAATAAGAAGCATATTGAGTTTCAATGATTGTTGAAACCAAACAAACATTATGGGAAGGAGTTTTTTGTCTAGGAAAATCAGTCATCACTGTTTCACTATCCTCCCATTTCTGTGTACCAAACACAGGTCTTTACTCTCTCTTAATCCCTTTTATCTCTTACTTCTTTCTTTGTTAAGCCTTCAAAGCTGCTCAGATTCTCCCGCCCTGACCAAGATTTGCTCTGTCTGTCTCTGTATTGCATAAGAAGTTTCTAAAAATATGCAAGATACAACAGCCGCTCTTTGGAGCTGGGAAAATAGACACGCTATTTTTGCACAGCCATAAGGTGAATGCCGATCATCATGAAAGTCTTTTAAGCTTGATCAAAAAGGTTTTGATTATCAGTGCATCTGTAGCTGATTTAGACGCGTGTTACTTCTCAGTTTCTCATTTCTGTTGAACTAGCTATATTTTTGAGACGCTATTTCTAATGCACTGTGTTGTCGGCATATCAGGTTCTATAAAAAGGTAATTTGTCAGTTGCCATGCCACTTCTTTCCTGTGTAGCCTTAAATGTCCATATATAGAGCATATACTGGTCAGGTAAGATAAGCTGAGTTAACAGGTCGTTAATATCAGTTCTTCTGAACGACGGGTCTTTGGAGCAATGGTTACAAATAAGTCTTTTATGGCAGTTCAAACAATTGTATAAGCATTTAGTGCTAGTAGAAACACTCCTGATCAATTAGCAGCACTTTTAATAAGTACAGCCTTATTGACCCTTGAAAAGAAGGGGAGTTACGCCTTCGCCAAAAGTTTGGCGTGGTGCTGTACTGCTAGTCTTTTGTGCACATTTTAAAGGATATCATAAAAGGCCAGCACAGGGTTGAAAAAGCAGCTGGGCACTTCATGTTCTCCTTTATTT
>JAZGTJ010015160.1:0-13565 GCA_036877575.1 Botia almorhae
AGAATAAAAAATATTGAACGTTTTATCGAACACATTTTTTATTGATATCGAGCATGTGTCTATCGCGATACATATCGTTATCGTTTTATCGCCCAGCCCTAATTCCAACACAGTGTAAGAAGCAGATATATATATATATATAATATATATATCTATATAATATATATATTTTTTATAAAAGAAGTAGAAGTAGAGGTAGTGGCGGTGTGTTAGTTGATTAGTTAAGGAAGTGAAGACTAAATAGATCGTCCATGTATAGCCATGTTTCTGAATGACGGATCCTAGAGACCTAGATATCCTAGATAGAGAAGAGAAGTGGTCCAGGAACTGAGCCCTGGGGCACCCTAGGTTCAGTAGCCATCCCTCTTACTACTCTCACTAAACATGTTTCCAACAGGTTTTCAGTGGTCTCCCAAGGCCAATAAGGCATTCAAGGAGCTGAAAGAACAATTTACCTCTGCCCTCATTACTCGACACCCTGACCCTGCTCATCCCTTTTATAGTAGAGGTGGATGCCTCAAACACTGGAGTGGGGGCCATACTCTCTACACGTCATGGTTCACCAGCTAAAATGTAAGGAAACTGAATTCAGCTGAGAGGAATTATGATGTGTGCAACCCGGAACTTCTTGCCATGAAACTGGCTCTGGAGGAGTGGAGACACTGGCTTGAGGGGTCAGACAAGAGATTAAATCCACGTCAGGCAAGGTGGTCTCTTTTTTTTTCGTTACAGGTTTGTTCAGCAAAATTATAATTATGATAAATTATTATTACAATATTATGAAAAGGAGGTGCTATAATGTTTGTTTTTGCTACTAGTGATTGTTTTAGATTTTGGAGCAACACCTTAGCAATGTAAGTAGAAAGTTATTAAGCAATTATTAAAGACAAACAGTGAGTAATAAACAAGAACTAGTGACAATACAATAGAACGACAATGCAAATAAGTAAACAGTGCTTGTTGTTTTTCATGTAGGTCTAACAGCTGTATTTAAGTATTTAGCAGTTGAGTGAATTAGTCTAAACCAGTCTTAACACTGCAGAATCTTCAATGTATAAATAAAGCTCCCAAAAGTTGGAGGTAGTGAGTGAATTTTTCAATTATATTTCACCCAAATGTTTCACATAAGGTGTTGATTCTGTATAATTGTTTTTTAGAAGACTACACTATTATCCTAACCAACTGCATCACAGTGCGGTATGATTACTGCACTGTCCAGGCCGAAGGCCCCTAACGGGTTGTGAAACTGCTCAATCCGGTTCTGGTGTTCAGCTACCCTCCATCAAGGACATCAATCACAAATGCTGTCTATGGATGGTGAGAGGCATTATCAAAGACACCTCTCATTCTATCCACGGACTGTTCACTCTCTCACCTGGGAGACGTTATAGAAGGCTTTGCTATCACATCAGCAGACTCAGAATCAGTTTCTTTATCCTAACTATTGACATCCCCACTCTGTATATAATATAATTAATATTAAGTGGTCAGTGCTGCTTAAAAGTTTGTGAACCCTTCAGACATGATTAGGATTTGTGTAAAAAAACAGAATAACCTAATCAAATGTACATCCAAAACCCAATTTGTGAAGCAGACTTCCAAATAATGGACACAAACAAATAAATATATTATATTATCATTATTTATTGAACATAAGGGGTTAATCTAACAAAAACTGGAAATTTGACTTGTGCAGAAGTATGTTAAGCCTTTTATTTAGTAGCTTGTGGCACCTCCTTTTGCAGCCATTACTTTAACCAAACGTCTTCTGTAACCACTGACCAGTCTCTCACATCTGTCTTTGGGGATTTTTGCCCAATCCTCCTTGCAGAGGTTAGATGGACATCTGGCATGCACTGCCTGCTTCAGGTCTAGCCACAACATTTCAATTGGATTCAGATCCAGAGAGGTCTGCAACTCTCTAGAGGTAATGTGTGGGTTGGCCTTCATTTATTATTTTTCTGGTGCTTCTTGATAAAAGTTTTGATGGGTGTCCACTTCTAGGCAGAGTTGGGGTCATGTTGAATGCCCTTTATTTGTAGATGATTTGTCTTACAGTCGATGGATGAAGGTGAAAAATCTCATGGAGATTTAGTGTATATTGCAAATAGTAATATACACTAAATACACTAGATGCTAACTGCATTTCTTTGGCCACATTACTGAATAGTAAATATTTTCCAATGTGTACGACTGAAATTAATGAATTAATGAAATTTATGAAGCATAAAATATTGGTTGTGAGTTGTTACAGTTATGTGATTACTTTTGTGGAAGTTTGTGACTAGACAGGATACTTTGTAATGGGTATGAATTGTATTTTCTGTATTTCAGGTCCTCTGTTTTTCTGTTAGACCCAGTTGAAGTCACAAATAAGTTACAGATGTTGCCTTTAACCTGTATCAGCCCAGACAGACAGTAACTTCAGTCACACCAACGCTACACCAGAAAAGACTCGCTGGCAGGGAACGCTACATCAGATAAGTGTTCTCTGCAGAATAAAATGCATTTAAATATAACTCAGAAAGAAAACAGAACATTGCAAGTGCAAATTGCTTTTCAGAAATATGTTAAATGCAAAAGAAAACTGTCTTTGTTTCCACAGGTAACAATTTCTTTACAGAGTGACTATTTGAGGTAGTTTGAAAACTTTTAAATCTAAAATAAAATTCTAAATATAATATAATTCTAAAATAAAAAATGTAACTTTATGTGGTTCCAAACATGCGTGAATTCAAAATGGTGACCGTAAGCAAATCTAACCCTGTCACTTTAGTCAAAAGACACCCATGTCTACGCTTTTACCCACATCTAACAACATGTGTGTACCAAAATTCATGCCATTTCAAGCATGTTAAGTTCCTTAAATACAACTGAATGTGGTTTTAAAGTTTGACAAATTGCCATGAAAACAATATTTTGTAAAATATTACAAATTCTTTTAGAAATTTCAGAAAAATCAGCCATGTCTCTACATCATTGTGACCATGCCTGAAGTGACTTGTGGCTAAATGCAAATGTAATACACTTCCTGTTGCCAGTTGGAGGTGCTATACCATGACTCACAATATTCATATTAATGCCATCAGACCAGCACAACAAACATCCGAAATTACCGCCTTGCCATGGCAACACCATTTGAGATATCAAAAATCCCTTCGCAATGTTAAATCTTCCATGTCTTGGCATGGTGCTCACCAAGTTTGGTGACAATCATATCAGATTCCTTTTTAAGTTTTTTAAAGTTCGCAGCATGCGCTTTTCAGAAAATCCAAAATGGCACAGAGCATGTTAAGAGGCCCAAATAAATAAATAAATAAATTAGCAATAATAATCCAAAGAAAACAACAGGGCCTTCACCCTTCACACTAATTACTTCAAAATAGTTTTCCCCAAGAGTTCAAGATATGCTTGGTGTCAAATGAGGTCACACTCAAAAAGCCATTTTGTTATGAGATCTGATTTTTGTGTGTGTGTGTGTACATATCCCCTTTATTCTCTTTTTGTATCTTAATGAAGTCACCGAAAAATAAATATGGATGATCATTAAAACTATGCTAAAACAACAAAGCTGGTGGTGGCCTAAGACTTTTGCACAGTACTGTTTATGGAAAAAATGATCAGACCAATTCTCTCAAAACAAGTTACATTATAGGTAAAAAGGAAACCACCTGGATTTACAGTCTACATTTCCTCTCAAATAATGCAGCCCATATGATACCAAATTCCTAAACAGCACAGAATGTGAAATCTCCGCTACATCAATGACTAAACAATTAGTCATTTAGATACATCATATGATAAAATTAGATACATCATATGATAAAATATATATTGAGCTAATATATAAACATACATTTATTCATTTAGCAGATGCTTTTATCCAAAACAACTTAACTCTCTGCAAGTTATGAACATGAGTTATTACCAATTTGTTGTAAAAGCTAACAACAAAATTATACAATGCTAAGTTTAGAAAATGATGAATACACAAGATAGAGTAGAAGTAAAAAGCAGAAATAATTTGATGCTTACTTTTGCAGATTAGTCAAGAGCTGACAGAAAGGGAAAAGTATAATAAAGATCTATGACAATATAAAGACAAAGCATGGTGCGGTTTATACACAGGCTCTGTAAGGTGGTGATAATGGAGTTGATTTGTTAATGTATGTGAATTCATTTGCTTATTCCACCTGTTTTAGTGAATACATGTTTGTTCCTGTATTATGATCACAAAACTTTCTGGAATTCTTAAAAGTGTGTGCAATTCTTACAATCCCAAGCAGAATTTCAGGCCATGTCTAAATCTGTCATACTAACCTTCTCCTACAAACCTTCCGAAATGAAGTAGAGAGCCAAAGTAAACCAATATTCACAAAATGTTCCAAACTGCATAAAGAACCACACTGACTTTCCAGAAGCCTGTGTTTTAACTACAGTATGCCACTGAAAAGCTTTACCTCATCTGCTGGCACAGGCCAATCTGTCCTTTTTTCCTTTTTCTCGTTAGAAAGATAGGTTTTACAATTTACTGATGGAGCCAAAGGGGCTGTATTAATGGAGTCAAAGGCATTGAATTTTGGAATATCCTGCCACCCAGAGGAGATTCTGGGAGAGATTGGACCTATGGCTTTGCATATGTAACCCCTGGGAAAGTCTGGGAAAGGGGTGGTTTCTCTCACGGACAGAGTAGGAATTTTCCCACAAATAAGCAGAGTGAGGCAGTGCAGAGACCCCGCTACGCAAAGGGGGAGGGTTTCCATAGTCTTTAAAAACATCTATCCCTTCAGAAGAAATCAGCAGGACAACACAGCTAATCTAATAAACTCTAAAGAAACTCTAAAAATCTAAAAAAGGATGTGGAATGAGCTTCAAGGTTTAAATGTTTATTTTAATTTAGCCACAAATAAATCCTTACAAATAACCCTTGAAGTCATATTGCTTACTAGGAATGTCCATGATTAATAAATGATAGATTCATTTTTATTCTCTTTTTAACCAATTAAGTTTTTGGCCATCCAATAATCAATTTCATGAAGTGGCCATTACACACTTATCAATTGCAATTACAATGCCTTGGTTGTAAAGACAAAGCATAATCAATTTTGGAGAGTTTCTCTAATAAATCTTCCTGCACACACCATGAAAGTGTTTAAGTAAAACATGGTGATAAACACCATTCATCAAATAATGACAATCATGTTAGTGCTTGCTGGGAAAGCATGCTGGTACATGTACAATGTAAACACCAATGCTGTCATCATTAAATACATCGTCATAACTTAAAATTACTTAAAATACCAAGTTTTGGCATTAAAAAATAAACAAGTGTGTTTAATGAACTCATTTGGCAGCAAAAATCTTTCAGATTCTGAGTGTTACAAACTCAAAATTTACTTTATTTGCTATGTCTCTGTTTTGGTCGTTTTGAAATTCTGCCTTGACAAACGTGCTGATTGGTCTATATAACATGGTGGTAATTGTCTTGGTCATTGAATTTGCTGATGCAGCAGACTTCTCACTGGCAAGAATCATAATCTAAAAGATTAAAGTTAAAAGTTTAATTGATAAGCAGCGATTAAAATGCATGTATACACTTTTCTTAATTGCACGTTTATATTTTTTAAATGCCTTACACTTTCCTGTTTTCCTCCTGAAGCAGCACAAGCAGACAGGCAGTCAAAAAACAAGCAGGGAGGAGACAATCACATCGTTTTTATCACATAGTTGTGATAAAAACCCCTGGAGTACATGGCTGTTGTTGTTTTTTTACAGTGTGCTTTGTATTTTTCTAATATTGTCTGTTTCACTTTTAAATTGCCAAAGAAATATTTTATCAATTGATTAATTATGCTTAAAGTATTGTAATTGTATTATTTTTATTGATTTAACGTTAATTAGCTGTTAGGTCAATATACATTATCGAAATTCATGAAGTGTAACTTTTGATGTGTACTGATGTGTATGTGTATCTAGTATTGATGTGAAGGAAAACACTTTTTTTAATTATTTTTTTTTTTTTAGTTTTAGTCTATTTGTCTTTAAAGTTACCTGTACATTATTCGATAGAGACCACATTAGGTCAACTTAATTAAACTGAGTGGTCAATTTCTTAATTGACTTAATTACTTAATTGAACTGAGAGAATCACTTTCCGAAAATGATTTAAATGGTCTTAACTCATTTGGATTTACAGTGTACCTGAAATTATAGTGGTATGTTAGCATTATTTACACACTCATTTGTTTTAAATTTAAAATCAGAAGTAATATTTTTAAATAAAATTTTTAACGGTTTTAACATTAATAAGTAATGAATTAACATCAGATGGTAATACCATGGTACATGTCCAAAAATCATGGTAATAGCACGCACATTTTAGAATTTTGTGAATAGGCTTAGGAAATGCATATTAACAGTTTATAAAGATTATGGGGTACGTTTACATCTTATGTAAATTATGGAGTAATTCTCACAGCAGTGGTGGAACAGCAACACTACTGGATCTTAATACCACTGGGTTGATTGGATTTCTTGGATGGTTAAAGTTAGGGGTCACTAAGAGGCGACAACCTATTTTACTCTTCTTTTCCATCTGCCAGACTTTAATGGGCTGTGTGTCTCATGAACATATCTTGACCTCTTGAGGGTTTTTGGAAACAAAATGTCTCTTACATTTGACATGGCAGATGTGAGGTCATGAGAAAATAGATAATGAAACATGCAGAACCTAAATTGGGAGAACCCAGTTAAAAAATGCTCAACAACTGAGAGGAATCTATTGCTCTATGCATTCAGTAACACTGCTGCTGAAAATTCATATGATGCATTAATATTCCTGACACAGCGTGATTGTTGGCATCTCCAGTCAGCTGTGTGCCATCTACACTGCGTACAGTTAAAAAAGTACAGCGACCCCAACACAGACACAAAAATACACACACAGACTGAACAGCAAAGGTGTGTGTGCACAAGCAGAAGAAGAATACCTGACACAATAGACAGTCTTCTCCAAGTGAAAGTCATTTATGTTTATGAGTTTGTTTATGAGTTACTGTAGGAAAGCAAAATTTAGAGTTGCTTTAAGATTACCTGATTCTCTTTCTTCCCCACCTTAAAAATAAATACTAAAGTGAAATACATTGCATTGGGCATTCAGGATCAACACAACACCTTTTGGTGCCTCTGACCCTACCTGTAAATGTTGGCCTTTGCTTATGATTCAGTCAAAGGCCTGAAACAAAAGTAAATGCCAAACCTTTTGAGTGTGAACCCTTTATCTCTATGATAATGAAGTGGTCTGAGTGAATTGTGTTGATGGAATTAAGGTTTGATGAGACTCCAGAGTCTGGAGTGGAGTTGTTACTTCCAACTGTGCTTTGTTTAAAGTTGTCACCTGAGAACTTTGTTACCATTTGAAGGGACTGCCCCTCCAAATGGCTATAAATGTAATGTATGTTAACTTGAAGTCAGACTTGATGACTCGTTCATCGAGTCGTTCATCGTTTTTCTGCAATAAAGACGACTGCTGAAGAGAATTTAAGTCTCCTGGTCTTCATTGGAAAAAGTTTCCAACATTACCCAAAATCAAGATGACCTTTGGGGACACCAGGATTAGCAGTCACCACAGATGTGAAGATTACAAACATTTGCATGTCTTTCGGACATTGCCAATGTTTTATGTCTCAGAGTTTCATCTTTTAAAGTGCTACCAAAATCATAAGAATTTTGTTGTATTTGATAGTTGGCCCTCCACTACAAACCTATTGGCTCCATTTAGGATCTGAAATGGTTCCAGCTGCCTTTTACAGAAGTAGTGCTTAGTCCTAGGCTTAGGAACAAACCTATGGTTTGACAAACATTAGCTCTGCAAGAGATGTTTATTATTCAGTCACATTGGAGAGTCTTCTGATGCCTGACATGTCAGAGTATAGATGAGACCAGGCTGGGACCAAACTTTGAATGCTTTCCCCCTCCCCCTCTCCCCCTCCTTGGAGGCAGAAGGGCACAGGGGGGCTTAATTACTTAGATCTGGAGGAAAGGAATACAAAGAAACATTTCCATATGTGCCCTAGTTCCCTGGTAAGAGAACATCTTTGTGTTTTGCAAAGGTAGTATAGGAAGCATCGACCCTAAATCACCAATGATGTCTTAATAGTTCTCAAACAGAATAATTTTTAGTGGTGCACCTGCTCCTGCTATTTATGAGACACTGCAGACCTTTTACTGAATCAAGCCTAGAGTGATAAGAAAAAATATTGTGATAAATACAACTTGCTTTAACTTTAAGTTTAAAAAACGACACAGGTAGTAGAGGAGGAAAAGGAGGAAAATTTTCCCTGTCTTACCAACAGAGCACTTAACTGCCTCTGGATAAAAACAAAGACACATTGTGTTTTTGAGAGCAGGGAAAGAAGAGAGAAACTTTTCTTTTGGAGAAAATGGTTTTACAGCCAGCTATAATACTTTGTGTCTGGGTTTATGAATGGAAGATGGCAGATTTTACATTTAACAGCACAACCATATTGACAATTTCAGTGTTTCCCACAGGATTTTGTCAGACTGTGGTGGGTGGACCTCTGGGCCTCTAGGGGGGTCCGGGGGCATGCCCCCCTGTAAGAAAATTTTGCACATTTTAAAGTTAAATGCATAAATCTGGGGCATTTTGAGAGAAAAAATTAAGTGACTAGATCTATGAAAGAATTTTGTGGTTATGTAAATTTTGTCCTCTAGTAGTAATTTAATTATTGGTTGCATAGATATGAACGATGTGTCCTCAAAATGCCCAGATGTAAGTTATGTGTCCTCAAAATAACTCGATGCAGCCAAGTTTGTGGTTCCAGTTCACGCGCGCGCCTGCGTATGTGTAAAGCGAAACAGCTGAATCGGGAATGGGGGCAAGGGTCTTACTGACTGATGGTGCGTTCACACCGGACGCAAATGAAGCGGCAAGCGCGAGTGATTTACATGTTAAGTTAATGCAAAGACGCGAATAGCCATTCTGCGGAGCGCAACGCGCGAATGCGGCGGCGCGCATTGAGCGTTTCAAGCGTCTGCCGCGCGTGAGTTGAAAAATCTGAACTTTGGCGAAATTCCGAGCCGCGGTAACCAATCAGGAACTCACCAAGCTGGGTGCGCCTCTGAAGGATCTAATAGACCCAGAAACGACGCCGAACAACTTTAAGACGTTTTTCAGCCTTCCACAATAAATAAAGCGCAGCTACTCTCTCAACAAAATCCATGTCAGTCATTTCACAATGAACAGACTGGCGGCCAGGCGGCAGAAGCCCCGCCCATGACGCGAATTCGAGTCTGTTGTGAAGTGTTGCGAATGGCGCGAGTAAACTCAAATGTTCAAGCGTTCAACTACGTGCGAATAGCGCGTTTAATTTGCGCAAGTCACGTCCGGTGTGAACGTACCTTGATTGACAGATGATTTGCCGAATCAATAGTGCAAAACACAGAGTTTAGAAATCTTTATTTTGAGAGATGTACAAAAATTTTCGGTTCATTTTGAAACTGTGGCGGGACAAATTAGACTGTGGCGAATGGGAAACACTGCAATTTTGCAAAGCAAAGCGTCACTATCAACTCTCTTGCATTATTCTTCTGGTCAAATCTTTGTGATGTAACCCGTCCTGCAATGTTTGCCATAGACCCATGAATGATCAAACTGGGTGTACTCACACTAGGCACGGTTGCCGTGAACCGGGCCCGAGTACGATTGTCCCCACTCCCCCTCTGGCCTGCACTCACATAGGGTTTCAGCATTCGTGCCGGAGCACGCTTACGTCACGCTTACGAGCACGCCTACTTCATTATGGTGCGACGGTTTTAGGATAAACAGGAAGACCGACGCTCTCGCTGAACGCAATGGAGTCTATCGCTCTGTTTACTTTGTGGATAATTTTGAGTCGTTTGATCCGCGGTCCACCGCCCTCTCACAGCCTGTTGTTAAACAGATCTATCGCCTTTGTAGCATGAAAACTTTCACCGAATCGTCGCAAAAACGTGACGTCACGCATCCTGTTCCATGCTCGAGCACGGTTAGCGCTCACACTACATGCGAACCACGTCTGAGTCCAACTGAACCATGCTCTGGCCCACCTCTTCCAAGCGGGCCAGGGACGGCTAAACGAGCCGCACCCGGGCACAGTTCGGAGCACTCACACTAGTTAAACGAACCGCGCTTTGGTGGTCAAACGCACTCGGGCACGGTTCAAACTGCCTAGTGTGAGTACACCCTTAGAGACTTGGGGGTGGGAGTTCTTATCCCTCGGCTTAGCAAGCAGCTTCACAACCGTGCCCTAGCAACCAGTTACAGTACCCAAGCAACCACCTCACTGACTTCCATTGAAAAAAGTGAGAGGCATCAGATACTGGAATGTCTGGGAAATAATGGGAAAAAAACTGCCACAAAGTTAAGGGTATAAAATTGATAAATATCACAAGTCTAGAACATGACAATGAGGACAATGACAATCATATTTTACATGAACAAAAACATCTTGAGGTAGTGCACTTGTTGCACAGGCACATAGATTGTCATTTATTCAAAAAACAAAAGTTAATGGTAATAGATATTTGTTAACATTAACACATGAATTAATAATCAAAAAATACTTTTAAAACATGTATTAATCATAGTTAAATGTTACTTTAAACATTTACTAATACATTTACTAATTAAAATCTAAAGTGCTGTGCACTCGCATCGTACTCACTAACGCTATTTAACCAGAGCTAATGAGATGAGACAAGCCCTGCAGTCACGTGTGCTGTGTGTCAACTCGCTGTTTAGAGCACCCTAGCATGACTACATGTCTTATCTATATTTCAGCACCAGAACATCATAGAGACATGGGAGTTGGCTTCTTCAATTCAGACACACATCCGTCCAGTTTTACCCTGTTAACTGTCTAGCCACACCCTAGCTACCCTAGAAACTACTTACAGTACCCTAGCGACCAAGTAATGAAATAAATAAGCCATATTTCAGCATGTGGGTGGGCTTATTTGATTTGGTCTGTCAGTGGGCTAGGTATTGCAATTTCCTAGCCACACCCAAGCCACCATTTAGAGCACCCTCATCATAAACAAGCAATATTGTAGTCTATCTATCATGCTAAATCATTGTGTTAAAACATGTTACCATAGGTTAAACACTTTGGCACGGGTTTTGTCACAGCAAGCACTTTCCACATTTACTTTAGAAAATGTACCTAGTTATATTATGATAATGTATCTAGTTATATTATATAATTCTTAACAGAAAACCCAGAAACATGACTGAAAAAACCAGAAACATGACTGCCTGTTGTGTGATGTCATGGTAATTTTATCTACAGTATATAAGATCCTCCCAAAACAACACTTTAAAAAAAATTTTTTTCTTTTCTAATCTTTCATAAATCAACATGCTCCGCAAACATAACTGAACCCGGCATGTACACCTTTATGTCCATTATCACACTCCACCTGCATGGGTGTCAAATAAACGGTGATGACCACAATGTTCCTAATTAGGAAGATTCTAAAGGAGTGACCATTTAAAGAGATTCATTTGTTGTAATTGCCGACCACAGTTTTAGATTAAAGCATGATATATAATAGAAGCCTGGGTTGGCAGTAGTCCTTTGTGGTTAAGTGGCCTTTTTTGAGCATGTGTCAATTTGTAAAACATAGTGCATGTACATTTCAAGCAGGCTATGTATTTTTTTCTGTGTGCACTTCACCACATTTTATTGCCCTATTTAATGAAGAGAACAACTACACTTCAACTTGGAAAAAACGAAATCATCTTTATCTATGGGTAGAGCCATGAAAAATGCTGTATTCATTTAGCCTTCATCCTCGTTGGAATGTTATGAAATGCTTGTTTTCATCACAGAGCATATATCCATTGAATTGGAACCCTCATACTTTCCCTCTCTTGATTCCACATGATTCCATATGAAACTCAACACCTTTAACTGACTCATTAGGGGTTGTCTCATCAGATCAAAAAACAACAGGGCTTTGAAAACATGTGGATTAACATGGCAGCCAAATGCACCCCTTAAGATACTTGGATGTGTACGAAGGGTGATTATTTTACTTCAAATTTTACTTTGTACTAGGATGTTGCAGATGGTTTTCAAGCCATTGCTATATTGTTATGGATGGTTAATAGACAATTGACAAGGTTGCCTAAGTATTTAAGTAATTTGCTGGGTGGTTGTTTACATCCCCCTCAAGCTGCGAAGCTTCCTCAAACCCCTAACCCCTAAGTAATCAATAGTGATGCTAGCCTTAGCAAGCACCAATAAAACTGGATTCATTCACCAGGACAAGCTGTTAGTGAGACTAATCGTTCATAAGAGAACACACATTTTTAATAATAATAATAATAAATATAGCTGCAAGCAGCAATGATGGGGTCAAGCCCATAAGCGGCACTATGGGAAGCATTTAATGAGATTAAAAAAATAACATTAGAAAAAATTAAGAAAACAGGTAAAACCTATTAAAGCACAAGAAAGTGATTTATAATTTTTGGCCAGCAGGGGCAGCTGTCACAGATTTTGTTTTAATGTGGTCAGGATGTTGAGACAATGACACCCACAAAGTGTCGTGTCAATATACCAAAGCGTTGCAAAGATACAGTCTTATACCATTTATTGTGTGCTCATCATCAAATTCATTGATGCAGTGTATGAGAACAGAGTGGCTGATCAAAAATCTTTATATAACATTTTGTCAGGGATGTCTGTAGATGATGCGCACCAAATTTCGTGCAAATCGGGAAAACGCAGTAGAAGGCGTTCTAAAAAGCAGGTTTAACAAACATGTTTAAATGACAAACAGGAAGTAGCCTTGAATATGACAAATTAGGTATCGTAGAACTCTGCATGGGCCAAAGAATCTAAAGGTAGAAGTTGCATAACAATATGTTATTGCAATCACTTGTTATAAGCTTTTTCATAAATTGTTCTATATATTTTGACAACTAGGTGGAGTGAGCCCCAAATTTTGCAGATCACCTCAGAATATGGTGATGATGAACCGTATAAAGTTTCGTAACGATACGCAATAGCGTTTGTTAAATACTACATTTTACGACAAAATTAATGGGCAACGCCCACAATGACCCAACATGGAACATCAGATATTGTTTTACTCGGCATGCCTCAAGGAATCTAAAGAGACCACTCACATTATTACAGATCAAAGCATTCAAAAGTTATGAGCAAAAATAGACATTTTTCATATTTCTGGACCAGTAGGTGGTGCTGTGACGAAACAGGGCATGCACCCTCAGTTCATGCCTGTGATGACATGTACCATGTTTCGTGTCAATATACCAAAGCATTGCGAAGATACAGCCTTATATTCATTTTTGCACGCTCTTCGTCAAATTCATTTACGCGCTATTCGTGAACGGATTGACTGATCAAAAATCTAGTTTAATAACTTTTAGTCTTGTGTGTGTGTGTGTGTGTGTGTGTGTGTGTGTGTGTGTGTGTGTGTGTGTACTTGTTTTTATATCCCGGTTGGGACTTGGACCTGTTTGCACACCAAACCCG
>JAZGTJ010015161.1:0-13563 GCA_036877575.1 Botia almorhae
TCTTTAACGAGCCTAAAAGAGCACATGTCACGCCACTGTTCATCCAGTTGCACTGGCTGCCAGTAGCTGCTCGCATCAGATTCAAGGCTCTGATGTTTGCTTTCAAGGTGACTACTGGATCTGCACCTCCCTACCTGCTCTCACTTCTTCGCACTTAAGTGCCCACCAGAAATTTACGTTCAGCTTACGAACGTCGCCTTGTGGTTCCATCCCAACGAGGGAAGAAATCACTTTCCCGGACTCTTTCTTTCTCTCTGCCCGGTTGGTGGAATGAACTCCATATCTCCATCAGAATGGCATCAGAGTCATTAGCCATCTTCAAGAAACAACTAAAAACTCATCTTTTTCGTCTTCACTTCCTTGACTAATTTACTAACACACTGCCACTTCTACTTCTTTATAAAAAAAAAAAACTTTTTATACTGTGTTGAAATACCTGAGACCTGTCTATAGCACTTATTTACTGTTGCCTCTTATTGTAATTGAAGTTGCTTCCTTGTCCTCATTTGTAAGTCGCTTTGGATAAAAGCGTCAGCTAAATGACTAAATGTAAAATGTAAATGAGTAGGGGCGACGATTTTTTCATATATAGTCATTAAACTTTTTGTGTTTTCAATTTAAATAATTCCGCTTAAAAGATTTCGCTTGACTGTATACATGAGATCTAATCGTATCATCTAATCTGATCTGGTGCTGGTGCTTTCAATTGGAATAATTTTAGCTTGAAATGTGCTAATTAGCCTATGTCTTGTCTGTAGCATTTTCAATTCTGTCAAAATGAAGATGTCTTATGTGCGCTATTTTACTTATGTGCACCAAGCAACAGCTGGCCTACTATTGCTGGAAGGTGCACAAGAAGATGACCATTCTGTTTTGCATTAGAGATCCTATACGGGACTTCTAATCCCGCTCCTGCCAGGTTTTATTCTGCACCTTGTAATGATTGCAGAATAATGATTGTAATGATTTTCTTCCTGACATGGCTGATCCAGCTAACTTTGGATCTTATTTACAGAATGACACATTTCAATTCTAATTTAAACAATGAACAAATGAAAACTGTTGGCTTCCTATAGTGTACAGTGAAATTAAATGTAAACAAGCTATTTAAAACATGCATGAATGGAATGCAAGGTTATTATAGTTTTGGATTTAAAATTTTGTTTTAATTTTGGTTTCGTTTTGAATATTGAATGATTCAGTTTCACTTTAGTTTACCCAGTTCTGTCATTTAAATTTTAGTCTAATAATATATTATAGTTTTTATTTCTATTTCGGTTGATACAGATGATTAAACGACTTAGCTACTATGTGGAACTAATTGGAACTATGTGTATTAACTGTATAAGTTAACTATTCCCTATTAATTTGAAGTTTTTAAGTATTATAAGATTTGAAGTATTATAAGTGAAAACTAAAATAAAAAGATTTCATTTTAGAGCATAGTTTTTTGTTTACGTTTTTTTAGAGCATTTTTAGTTTTGGTTTAGATTTGATTTTAGAACTTTTGTCAGCTTCCACCCTCTTCTGTGCAAAAGGAACAAACTGTTACCAACCGCTACCACTCACTTCTTTTGAAAGCATTGTTATCACAATTGTCTCTGTATGTGTGTGTGTACATACTCTGTGGATTTAGTTTGCAATGATCAGTGTCATTGGTTCGGTTATACAAGTTAAAAAGGGTTTAGATGTTACTGTGTGAGATTAAAATACAGTTAAAAAGATGGGATTTACAACAAGTATAAATGAAATAAGGAGAGTGTATTCCCAATATTCATATTGAATTTAAAACATACTATAACTGTTAAAAACATGGAGTCTATTAAACCATAACCTAAACAGTCCTTGAGTCCAAGACGGTTAAAAGTCCAGATGTGATAGTGTCCATTGATATATATACATGCCAAAGAAGTGATATTTCAAAGCTCTATATTGTGTGTCCTGGAAAGGTGAGTCCAACAAGAGCAACTCCACAATCCAGCAGTGTGTTAGGTGGGTGGGTGCTTGTGTTAGTGAGTGCGTCTGTGAATGAGTGAGTGAAAGATGTTTGTTTGTCATGCTGCCTCCTTTATACTGGTCCTTCCTATTTCCTGTCATATGACAGGGAGAGCAGACCATATTTAAAAGGAATACACAGATAATGAATAAAATGGCCAAGACAACATTTAAAATGTATTAAACTCTAATATGCCTAAAACCACATTGATAGAATTTTTTTACTTTTATTTTAAAACTCTTATTTTATATTTAAAATAAAGAATAAGTGACAGTAAACCTTTGACCAGTAGTTTGGGTCGGGGTGAATTTACATCATGTGGTATGTAGTCAGTCCTGTGTGCATTCCATATAGATCAGACACACCACGTGTTTCAGAGATGTTTATTCTACAGCACTGGCCGATGGAGCAAACACACCTGGTGACCTCACAGAATATAGTACTGCAAGATACAAAAGCTATAACAAAACATCTTATTTTCTTTTAAATTGTTACATTTATCATGTTTCCTATTTTTTAGTGGAAATCAAGTTACTGAATGTAACATGATTGAGTGGTTCATTTCCACTTTAAGGTATTACACTACAGTTATATAATTTTAGGAAAATCTTGTCATATCCAGCAGTGATGTAAACACTATAAAGGGTAGTTATGGATATGATTATTGTTTGGGTTATTTGACAAGACTGTTCTTGCATGTTACTACATAATAAAGTATTACATTTTCACCCAAATGTTATTTATAAAGCAATTACATAAGTCATCATATTCCTGAAATGTGAACTGAGGTTAATAGTTGGTACTGTGCAGTGTGCAGTCATACGCTAAGAATCTGATAAACGGGTGATTAAGAGTGGAGCTACATTGACCAATCAGCATCCATCATCATCGCTCAGTTGTATCAGATTAACAGACGCTCAAATGAGTGTTTGCTTTAGACTGTGATTGTGTAGCAGCAGGACCATCCATAATTATACAACTCATTTACTTCAGTTTTTCAAGCCAGAGTGAGTTAAAAGAGGGAAACAAGGGAAGGTTAGATGACAGCCTGATTTTCTTTCATTCATGAGTACTTCATCATCCTACATATAACTTTTCTGAATTTGTGCATTTGTGCTGTATACACTCAGCTGTACTCATCAGCTGAGTGTTTGTGAGTGTGTAATTAGACATGAATCCTGCATATACACATGGAAGTAGACGTCTATGTTGTGTCTGATTCAGATGCAGAGAGGATGTCTTCTCCCAGCCTGCATCTAAGAGTCCCCAGCAGCTGAGTGCACTCATGTGCATCTGAGCACACCACGGCAGATGACCTGAGGACACATCTGGGATTTAGTCCTGTTTTGTTTTAGATATAGAACTCCTCATCATAATGTACCATAATGTTCACTTTGAGATCTGAACCCAAACCCTATATATTAGCTCAAATCATATTTAACAGCATATTAGGGAGATACATATTATGGCCAGAAGTATTTGGACACCCCTTCTAATGAACAAATGACTATTTCAGCAACACTTAGTACTTACTGAGGCATAAAATCAAGCATATAGCTGTGTAATTGTATTGTGCAAACATTTTCAGTGATTTTTAAGTGTTGGTTGTGAGTTTGGCCTGCACAAAGCCCAGACCTAAAGCCCACTGGACATTTTCTGAACACACGTGTCTGAACAGCCAACAGTTCCAACATCTAAAGCTGTTCAAAAACACATATGGTGTATTGTTTGGTGTTCTCATACTTTTGGCTTGTACTTAATCTTGATGATTATAAATAAGGTTTCTTCTTGAAAAATGTTATATTACTTGTACACAATGTAGCACATTTTTTCTCATTTCAACAGTCTGCTTCTCCATTGATGTTCACACAGCCAGCCATCTGCATTTACATGATTTTATTTTATAACATGTTCTTGCAACAGAATTAATCTGACTGTACTGTCATCTTTCTGAAAATTGCATGTCCACATAAAAAACAAGGATCAAATTTCAATTACTATTTGTGTATGTGTCTATGTCTTCTCTAATGTGTGTGTGTGGGTGGGTGGGTATGTCTTTTTTGCAGCTGCAGGATGGACAGGGACCTGTTCTCATGACTACTGTGGCCATGCCTGTGTTCAGCACCAAAAATGAAACTGTGAGTGATTAACATCAGCTTCATTTCTCTAACTGTCATCAGGCAGGCAGTATGAATATAGCTGTTTTGATTATAAATTCAAGGTTTATTGGACAGTAATGTTATTCTAAGTTAACAGAATATTAATAATAGATTATGATGAGTTTTCCTTTTTTTGTAGAGAAACAAGGGGATTCTTCTTGGAGTGGTGGGCACAGATGTGCCGGTGTCTGAAATACTGAAGGCCATCCCCAAATACAAGGTAGACAGACAGTATAAACATCATTCTCCTATAATGTGTTAGATCACTCTTGAGCTTGTCTGTAAAAGCAGTTATACATTGTCAATGCCTATCATCTGTTGTTTTTTATTGTTGGAATATCACTGAGAATATTACAGGGTATTTCAGGGTTTTTACAGGGAATTTCACATAAAGCTACATTTTGAATCTCTGATGGTTCATAATCTGGACATTAAGGAAAACTGTTTGAATTTACACTGTAGGTCGCATATATTGTAGTTGTAAATTTCTGAAAACATACTTGTGGGAAATATAAGCAGGTTATCAATGAGTCTTGCATGCAATCAACATTCAAATACCATCAAATACCATTTGTAGCCCATCTGACTTAATAATGTGTAGGCATGTGTGCAACTGTAGGCTGGGACTTTTTTCACAGGGCATTGATGGGATAAGGGGTTAGAAAGGCTGTGATTAGACAAACCAAAGTCATTTCAGAGGCAGTGCAAGTTATTATATTTTTGAAATAATTAGACACATTTTTTTTAGAATAACACTGATAAATTTGTTACAATAACATCATGTCTAAGTAAATAGGTCTGATCTGACTATTAGAGTCACAGACTCTAAAATGTGACATCTCTAATTATGATCACTACTTCTGCTGTGTATGTGTGTTCACAGCTGGGAATCCATGGTTATGCATTTGCCATCACCAACAACGGCTACATCCTGACTCACCCAGACCTTCAACCTCTGGTAATGAGAATGTTCGTTGTATATATTTGTCATTTGTTTATCTTCCTGTTGTTGTAGAAAATAGATTTCAGTAGTTTGTGAACTATATTTCTGAGATGACAATCTGTACCAGGGTTTCAGACGTTTGCAGGTGTGTCAAGGTGTGCAGAAATGACACTAAACGCAAAAATCACAGTTACAAGTAACAAAAGGTTCTTCACTTTAGATAATTTCACATCATCTAGCTCAAACATTTGCACTTTATTTTTGTTTGTAGTATTCCTTGGTAGATTAGTATCGTTTAATATATGTCTTATAATTATGTTGTTATTACAGTAACTTACTCTACAACTTATCCAGACCAATCCTTTAAATAAACCAGCTGACACCTTCCTGCCAACTTACATCATTTTAAACTTTAAGGTCATAAAGTTAAAGTAAATCATCAATAAACTCTGTTCGTATCTAAAACAGTTACAAATTGCTGCTTTAACGTGCCTGTAACGGTACGGGAACGGATGGACGGTTGTGTTTGTTTAAAGATAAACGGGACGTGAATGCGGAACTGAAAGTAAACGATATTTAATGAAATAGCAAACACAGAATTAAACACAAACACCAACCATAAAACAAAAAGGGTGACAACATGTGCTAGAGCAGTGAGAAGACAAAAACAAACCCCGGTGATAAACATATAATCCAAATCCAAGCAACTGTATCCAAAAGGGTGATCCAAGAGAGTAATCCTATATACGGCATAATCCAAAACCAGGCAAGACATGAATAAATAACAAGAATGAAAAAACCACGAATGCTAAACTACTCCTAACACCAAACAATAACCCACAACCCCTTTACAAAAACCCGGAACTTAAATACACAAAGAAATCAAGAAGACACAGGTGATGACGATTAAACTAAAACAGGAAGTGACATCAAACACAAGGGACATAAACCAAAGTCATAATAAAAGTCCTTCGTAACAGTGTCAGAGGAGAACCGGCCCCTCCTGGTTGAGCCTGGCTTCTCCCAAGGTTTTTTTTCTCCATCTTTACATCACTGGAGTTTTGGTTCCTTGCCACTGTCGCCCTGTTGGCTTGCTTGCTGGGAGACTGCTGACGTCTGACTTAGCCTAGGGTTTTGTAAATTGTAAACGTCTAATATTTTATTGTATATATTTTATGTATGTATGTAGGCTGCTTTTGCATGTTGTGTAGTTTATGGTAATATTGCAAATCCCTTATAGCCCTGTTCCATAAGATGTTGTCTATTATATGCCATCCCTATGTAAGCTGGAATGCTTATATTTTGCTCAACAATTTTGTGACTTTATCGGTTCAGTCAGCTCTTTGTTCGTAAATATACTATAGGCCTAGTATACTTAATTAGTCTTATACATCCCACACATATTATTTGCAATAATACCATTAACATCTGACATTGGTTTTCTGTTTTTATTATTATTCTTTTGTTTTTTATGTAAAGCTGCTTTGAAGCAATGTAACATTGTAAAAAGCGCTATATAAATAAAATTGAATTGTCTGAACAAGCCATAAGGAAAGATCCAGCAAAGATTAGAGTTATACAGTATATTACACCGTTGATTGTAATAAAAAAGCGTTCTTCTACTTCTGTAGAGCGTTGTGGGTGGTGGGTTATATTTCTAGGGAATCCACTTGCTGATAAAAAAATGTAAAACTTGTATAAGTCACTTTGTATAAGAACATCTGCAAAATAAATAATTGCCACTATAATTCATGGAATAAAATCATAAAAGTTTGTCCCCTGCCTCCATTCACCCAGTAATGTGAAGACAATCTACACATGGTCCCAGGACAATATTTCTGGGGTTCCCCAGCATTTAGGTACACACCCATACTTCTGGAGCCTGAGCATCCTGCTAAGACAAAAGCAATGGAGAGGAAGTGCAGAGTTATCATGAACACATCTTCATCCCTGGAGATGACTGGACTATCCATGGCTGAGATTCCATACTGATTTTACAGAAAAGGTCAACAGATTTTTCTGGTAGAAGACATTTAAAATGAGTTGTTCCCAATGTCATCTATGACCTCATGACACACTATTGATTTCATGAGGTTTATTTGCAGTGTACAAGAGTAAGTTGTCCAGGGTAAAAGATTTCAGCTTGTATCTGCTGAGTTCACAGATTTCCAAAAAGAAAACCGGATCAGAAACACAAACTGGATCAGAACAGAACTCCTGAAAATGGGTATTTTCACTAAAACAGAGACTTGCCAATTTCTCAAACATGCTATAATGGTTAGAATGCTATAATAACACTGAAGCTGATTTTAAGGCAACGGTCCTGCGACTGTATCTACTCCCAGAACTTTCACTACTCATGAGCAGAGGTTTCTGTTTCCCAAATCTGCATGTTGGGTCTCAGTTTTTTTTTGTGTGGATTTTAAGTATTGTGAGGATTTTAAGTATTTATAATTGAATTAAATTTTATTTATAAAGGGCTTTTTACAACATTACACTGCTCTAAAGCAGCTTTACCAATGATAAAAAATGAATAATAATAAAACATAATAAATAATAATAAAAATAATAATAATAAATCTGGCCAGAATTTCAAAAACAAGTGCTGGTGGTAGATCCTTTTCGTATTTGGCACCCAAACTTTGGAACAGTCTTCCCAGTGTTGTCCGGGAGGCAGATACATTATGTCAGTTTAAATCTAGATTAAAGACCCATCTCCTTAATCTAGCCTACACCTAGTCCTAAGGATTTATTGCTCAAATCCCTTACGGGATTATTAGGCTGAATTAATTAGGTAACGCGGAACCTGGGACACTTCACCTGGGACACTTCCCACAAGAACAGATGTACTGGCTCCACACTAAATCTGTGTGTCTTTCATTTCTCCATGGTCCTGTAGACAGCTGGATCCGGACTCTGAGACCAGATGGTGGGGGACTGGAAGGAACGACCCCTGGGACAGATCATCAGGATTTAATAGACTTTATTAGTAAACCTACCGTTATATACATGCATACTTTTAGCCTAGTGAGTTTGTATATTTTGTTCCCTGCTTAGTCACAGCAGTGTGATGTTATGGCTGCAATTAATAACATTATGATTCTGCCACCATTTCTGTTGAAACGATTTCTCAGTGCCCAACATATTATCAAATATAATTAGAACCATCAGTTTCTCATCAATAAATGACTGTAAATCATTATAATAAACTTCATATCCGAGAAAGTTACAAATTGCAGCTTTAATGTGCCAGAGGATAACTGGCCCTCCCGATTGAGCCCAATGTTTCCCAGTAAGCAAGCCAACAGGGCGACAGTGGCAAGGAACCAAAACTCCAATGATGTAAAGATGGAGAAAAAAACCTTGGGAGAAACCAGGCTCAATCGGTAGGGCGAGTTCTCCTCTGAAACATTAAAGCTGCACTTTGTAACTTTCTTGCATATGAATGGAGAGTTGATTATAATTATTTATAATTATTTATTGATGAGAAACTGTTGGGTCTGACAATATGTCTGACAATATGTCAGGTGCTGAGAAATGTTATCAACAGAAATGGTGGCAGAATCCAAATGTTACTAATTGCAGTTATAACATCACACTGCTGTGGCAAAGCAGGGAACTACCTAGGCTAGAGGTATGTAGATAATGGTTTACTAATTTACTAAAGAAGTCTCAGGGGTCGTACCATCTTATCACCCACTTTCTGGTCCCAAAGTTCAGATCCAGCTGACTACAGGACCTTGTGAAAACAAGACAGACAGATTTTAATGTGGAGCCAGATCTGTAAAATCTGTAAAAAAAATTATTTACAACAGGTGCATACAAATCGTGCCTGTAGCTTTTAGCATAAAACCTACTCTAGCCATCTACGAACCATCTTTCGGCATTAAAAAAATTACTTTCAGGATTTACTTAAAACATGCAGTGAAAAATAATGTTAAAAAGGTATGGACATTTTTGCCACTAACTTTATTACTTATGGATTTGTAGGAGTTTCCCTTTCAGGCAAAAAATGTATGGGAGGATCAATTTACTGGTATTTGCGCCATTGTATAACACCCAAAACAAGCATGTCTTAAACCATTTAGCAAATTTGCGCTGCTCTTGGTATATTGCATTGGCCATTATGCAAATGAGATTGACATTATGCAAATAACATTCCACTCCCATTGACACTTTTGGAATTGTGATATCACTGTAATTTGCCCTGTTTAGTAAATCTGGCCTAAATAGTTTTATTGAAGACATTGAGTAATAATTCACAGTGACAGATGTGTTAGTAGCTTCTCTGACTCTGAGATTGTGGAGGTGTGTGGTATAGGTAGTCTATACTTTAAATAAATACCTGCTAATTTTAGGGAAGATGGGTTAGTGTGAACCACACATAATTCACATGAAATGTTCAAACATGATTTGGAGGACGGAATGGTCCAAAATTCATCCTAATATAGTGCTTAAGTCTTAAAAGCAACTACAGGGAATGTTTGGTATAGATTGTAGTACATTAAGGTGTTGTTATTTTGTGTGGTATCAGTCAGTTCTAAATTTGGAATAATTTGGTTCATAATATGAACCATAAGTACACAGATTTTCTGGCCCTGTCTTCTTGTTCCATTTTTGGATTAACCCCTAATCCAACCCTAATTAAACCTTTATTTATGGCTATTACTCCAGAAAACAAAGATGTTTCCTTGCTCAAACATAAATTGTCTCATATGCAAGATTGTCCAGTTTCCCGCTCAAAATGATTTTGCGCTTCTGTTGTTAATCAAGACAATTAAAGATTTTCGTCTGAGAAGCTCTTGATGTTTCTTATAACATAAGTATAAGAAAATGAACTTCAAATGGATAGATGTATGATAATTAAACAAAAGACAACGTATGGCTCCCGCAATGGTTCCTCTGATGCATGACTGTGATCTCCAGATGGTGCAATTTGGACATCTCATATTACTCTCTGAAGTGTTTCTGGCTGTAATTGTTAGTTTGTGCTGTGGTGAAGATGTTTGGACAGTTGTCCATCTCTATACTCTTGATGTTGCTCTCTGATGTGTTTCTGTCTGTGATCTCCCGATGGTGCTGTGGTGAAGATATTTGGACAATTGACACAAATTTTTATGCAAGAGGCCCCAGTGCTCATAGGTGCATCTAAATCGCCACATTGATCACCTCTAATCAACGCAAGGTCTTTAACACTGGGGCTGGAGGCACAGGGGCAGATAAAAATCAGCTTTTATAGGATGGACCAACAATTTGAAACAGGATTTGCGCAAACCAAACGGCAAGCATGGAACAAATAAATCAAATAAAACAAACAACTAAAACAACATAAAACAAAACTAGTTTTAAGCAAACCCCTCCAATGTTGTGTGTTATATTAAGAAGACTATAAGCATCTTGGTTTAACTGCTATGGGAGTTTAGCTCCAACCCTTGAAAACACACTTTAAAATAATTAGTCTTCAGTATATGAGACGACTGTAGTTGTGACAAAGACGCTGAGACATGAGAATCCATCTGCAGCGTGTTTATTCGGATATCAGACAAGCAAAAAAGTACAAAACACCAGCAGACAGGTATATAGAAGGTTAGGCAAAATCAGCAACAGTAATCCAGGCAAGGGTCGAGGCAGGCGGCAAACAATCATACATGTTTAACATACACAGTCCAGGGCAGGCGGCAAACAATCATAAACGTTAAACATACACAGTCCAGGGCAGGCAGCAAACAATCCAAAACGGGTTCAAAGGCAGGCAGCAAACAGTCGAAAATCCAATAAACAATCCAATTGAATCAAACAGGGAAAAACGCTCTGAAATGTATGCGAGAAGGCAATACATTGGGCCTTCTCACGGCAATACATGCAGTACAATGATTTGATTGCTTAAATAGCCCGCTAATGCGGGCCATGTGACAAACAGGAAATGATACGTGGGTCCATTGGAAATGTAGTCCGGAAGTATCTCAATATTCTGCGTCACGGGGGAAGTGGTGCGGGAGCCTCCTCCGTAACAGTAGTACAACACACACAGTAATAATAATGTGTGTATGTATTGTTTTTATAAAAACAATAGAAGTCCATGGAATGTCCCCATTTAGATAGATAAGTAAACGTGTGTGTGTTTGTGTGTGTGTCTGCGCGTTTCCAGTATGAAGGAGGGAAGAAAAAGAGGAGCTCCAGTTACAGCAGTGTGGATCTGTCTGAAGTGGAGTGGGAGGACAAGGCCGATGTGGTACTTCTATTGATTTAAAAGTATAGCCTGTAGTTATCTGTAATTAGTCTGTAATTATCAATAGCCCATGAACGATTTGATGTCTGCACACAAACATGTACATCCATTTCTGCTAGACTGCAATGAGATTAAATGAAGAGCAAATGAAAACTTTTGCTTAAGTTTCCTGTGTCTCAGATATTTCTAAAGAGAAAAAGACCCAGAAATCTCACAAATGTCTCTAATTGTGTTTTAACAATTGTCTCATTTGTTGCTATTTTTTCCCTAAGCAAATTTAAGAAAAACATCTTAGACAAAAGTTTATAATTATAAAACAACTAAAAAAAGCAACCTCCGAGAAATACAATTGTCTCTGCGAAAATCTGTAACTAACAAAGACAAGCCAAACAAATCCAAAAAAGTTCAATAATGAAACTTAAGTAGATCAATAGCAAGTAGATAAATAGCTATTGATATAATAACAACAGCAAATACTGTTAGCTAATACAGTAGAGAATCTCATAGCATCTGAACACTGTGCATTTTTTCCTTTTCAACAGTATGCTTGAACCCCATTAATATTATTATTATTATTATTACTCTTGTTGAGATCCAGGGTCTCAATTTGAAACCCTTTAGCACCACCAACTGGTTAAAGTTTCATTTATGTTTCCGCTTATAACCTCTGAAGCATCTAGACATTTATTGTTTATCTGATTCTTTTAGTTTCTGTCTGATTTTCAATCTCATCTGCCAAATCAGATAAATAAAGCTAGTAGATTTTTGATGAATCTGATCACAAGCAAACCCTGTTAATACTTATGATATTACACGAAACCCCCTTATCCACATCATGACTGGAAGGACCTGTTTGAGAACAGCACCCCGGTGGTCTGCACATAGTTTATGGCCCTTTATGGCCCTGTAACCACTGCTTTTAGTTATATCACTGTTTTTAATGTTTGCTTTTTAACAAACAGTTTCTAAATTAATTTTCAATTTTCATTTCAAATATTCATATGTGTGTTTGTCTAGCTGCGTAATGCCATGGTAAACAGAAAGACTGGAAGTTTGTCTATGGAAGTGAAGAAAACAGTGGATAAAGGGGCAAGAAACTTTACACATATCTACAAACACACACTCACACCCACACAGACACACATACATGTGTGGATAATAGTAATTCCTTTATAATTGTGTTTGTCTTTCATTGTCTTAGAGTTTATTTGTGTTTGTGTGTGTTTCAGAAGCGTGCGCTTGTTCTACAAAATGATTATTACTACACAGACATTAACGGAACACCTTTCAGGTGAGATACTTACAGGCGTTATGCATATATATTCAAAGTATTTAGGACATTCACAAAGTTGTCCCTAAACCACTCCTGAGTTGTCATTGTTTGGTGTCATTGTAATGTTGAAAGGTGAAACTTCGGCCCAGTCTGAGCACTGCGGAACAGATTTTCATTTCATTGCAGGCAGTTCCTTTGATCTCATGGCTTGGTTTTTGCTCTGATATGCATTGTCAGCTATGAGGCTTTTTATAGAGAAATGTGTGCCTTTCCAAATCATCTCCATTTAATTTACCACAGGTGGATTCCAGTGAAGATTTAGAAACATCTCAGCAATTAAAAAATGAGTTTTAACAATTTTAGTATCAGGCTGCAGCATAAAATTGTGAAGGGGATCTGAATACATTTTGAATGCACTTTAAATACATGACAAATACATGACTTAATAACTGTATTATATCCTCTAGAGTCTAAATAACACTTACCAAACACAGATTGAGTATAAACTGGACCGTGGTAAGCAAATTAACCCAAATTAGCACAATTACTGATTCTTTCTTAGTAATTGTAAAACGATGTTCTAACATATGCAGCATATTTTTTTATCATTTTTTAAAAATTGTTGTTAATTTTTAATTTAATCCGTTGCCACATTAATGACTTTATGCCACTAAAAAATCATAAGGGTAAGGGTAAACAGAATGGATAATATGGATAAAATACAAACAACAACACTAAACGTTCCTAAATCGTGTTCTTTGTTTGTTTCTGGTTGTTTCTGTTTTCATGCACTTCCTGTTTGTCAATCATCATCACCTGGTTCACTTTGATTAATCTTACTATTTAAGTTCCCCATTTGTACACTGTAAAGAACATACTGTAGAATTAACATTAATTTACTGGCAAAAAAGTTGCCAATAAAATCCTGTAAAATAGCCGCTAATTGCTGTGAAATGGATTACA
>JAZGTJ010015162.1:0-13563 GCA_036877575.1 Botia almorhae
TGAGTCATGCAGTGTGTATAGAACCAGTTAAACCCACCACAAGATGGAGCAAAAACTCCTGATGTGAAAATATATTTAGTGACATGCCCATGCACGTCCCGATCCACATTCAGCTTATATAGTGTATAACTAACTAAATAAAGCACCTTAAATAACGTTTAATAATAATAATAATACACTGCAAACTAAAAATATTAAACATCAAATACGTAGAAATATTTTTGCTATACAAGTAGAAATAAACCAATAAATAATACAGTGCAAATTAAAAATATTTAAAATATAAGTGTCATATACAGAAATAGATATACGTATATACAGATTACAAGTTTACAAGAACCAGAATACATTAAATATAACGTTTATTTGTATTTGCTTTCGTTTAATTTCTTTCCTCAATTTACATTTTTAAATGTGGCGCAAGAAAAGTTTGAAAGTTTTCATGCGCGCGTTATCATTCCAGCTCTCGGTGAACGCGCGTGACGCGCGAGTGAAAATAAAGCCCGGCAGGGCGGAGCGAGAGCGCGCGTGTATAAGACCGGAGCGCTGCCGCTTTCCCGCAGTCGAGACTCGAGCATGGACATACTCAGAACTATAACACATCACCACCATCATCATCATCATCAGCCAGTGAAACAGAGGAAGATGTGCGAGCACACACACCGCAGAGCCGCCGACAGCAGACGCGCAAAATCAGAGGATAGCGGGCACACCACGCAAGAAATGTCACGGATCATCACGGATCCTGCCACCGGGAAATGTTACTGCAGAGGAAAAGTTTTGGGCAAGGTAAATATAGTGGACCTGACCTCTGATCGGTTAACAGTGAGATAAACTAACCAAAAGTACAAAAAGTACCATGATACGACTAGGTTTTTGGACATGGTTTACCATGATAAAACCTTTATGCTTTATTTAGGCATGTATCAGACAGGTGTGGTAATCTTTGACATGCTTTGGAGTACCATTAAATACAGTTGAACCACAGAAGAAGAATATGCCAATGATTAAAAACCACGGCACATTAAAGTATTACAGTATTCTTACTACTGTACCATACTGTACCATGATACCGATTACTGTACTGTAAGGAATTCAAGAGTTATGCATGAGCTGTCCGTTTTTTTCTGCCATATAAACCAATAAAATAAACATGCATAAATGTGATTAAAAATAAACAATATATGATTTTGTAACGTTTACAGATATACAGTGAATGTCGCGTGAAAATGTAGAATTGCTGTATAGAATTGTTTTGTAGAATTGTTTGTCTTTGTGTTGAAATGCGACGCTTGTTCTCTTTTTGCAGGGCGGTTTTGCCAAATGCTATGAATTCACAGATCTGAGCACGGGGAAAGTGTACGCCGCCAAAATCATCCCCCACACACGCGTCTCCAAACCCCACCAAAGGGAAAAGGTAACTGCGTTTCCTATCGCCGAGCATGCGCTGCGCGCTGCGTCGCATTACAGTGGTATTAAAGTTCTAAATCATCTGATTCGCAGATTGACAGAGAAATCGAACTGCACAGAGCGCTGCATCACAAGCACATCGTTCACTTTTACCAGCATTTCGAGGACAAAGACAACATCTACATTCTACTTGAATACTGCAGCAGACGGGTGAGTTCTGTTGACAGCCGCCTTCGATCAGCTAAACAGGTCTTGCAGCAGATATTCTGGTAGCTAACATGTTTTTCTCGTTCACCAGTCACTGGCACATATTCTGAAAGCTCGGAAGGTGCTCACAGAACCTGAGGTTCGGTACTATCTAAGACAGATTGTGTCCGGCTTGAAGTATCTCCACGAACAAGACATTCTGCACAGAGACCTTAAACTAGGTAAGCAGCCGAACCGGCGCGAGACATCTCACTACACCGCTGGATAAGTCCTTCAAACGTTATTATAACATGAGTCAACTGTTACTCTTCCCAGGCAACTTTTTCATCAATGAGTCGATGGAACTCAAGGTTGGCGACTTCGGTCTGGCTGCAAAGCTGGAACCTGTTGAGAACCGCAGAAAAACAATATGTGGAACGCCTAACTACTTGTCGCCCGAGGTTCTTAACAAGCAAGGGCACGGCTGTGAATCTGACGTCTGGGCCCTGGGCTGCGTCATGTAAGCCTGAGCATAAGATCAAAGATTTTTGTGGGTGTAGAATTCAGATGGTGCCTTCTTACGATGGATGATTTGATCTCCAACAGGTACACCATGCTTTTGGGCCGTCCCCCGTTTGAGACCACGAACCTGAAGGAGACGTACCGCTGCATTCGTGAAGCACGCTACTCCATGCCTTCATCTCTGTCTCCACAAGCCAAGCAGCTCATCAGCAGCATGCTGGCCAAGAACCCCGAGGACAGACCACGACTAGATGACATCATTCGCCATGATTTCTTCTGTCAGGTGTGTCAGTGAAACATCTCCTCACCCGTTCTCCCACACTACACTAAAGCTGAGCTTTGATACCATGTGGTTTCCAGCTGGTTCTAAAGTTCTGTGTTCCTCTATCATCAGGGTATCACGCCCGACAGACTGTCTGCTAACTGCTGCCATGCGGCTCCAGATCTCCACCACACCAGTCCTGCCAAGAGCTTCTTCAAGAAAGCTGCGGCCGCTCTGTTTGGTGGAAAGAAGGACAAAGCCAAATACTTTGAGGCTCACCGTAAGCACTTTTAACCCCCTTTGACAGTGCATGATTTATGGAATACCGAAATGACATAATGCATACTCTTGATGGTGGGCTGAGGGATCTCGTCTTGATTCCTGCAGATAAACCGCCCAAGGAAGAAGAAGACATCAATAAACTATGTCTCGACCTTCATAAATCATCAGTGAGACCCCAGTCCTGTAGGCAAACCCCTGAGGTAAGCCAATATGTTCTTCATACTCTCTCCATAGACATCACCTCAGAGTCTCCTCTTGTTAGCAAGAAGTCAGTAACTTAACCCCACATTCCTGTCTTAATTTCCCACAGGACAATAAGCCCCCCCTCCCAGCTGCTGTCCCCATGAAGGACAACAGCAGCAAACAGCAGATTAAAGACAGCATTCGTATGATCGTGAGAGGAACCCTTGGCAGCTGCAGTAACAGCAGTGAATGTAAGTTCCTCTGACGTTCTTTCGTCCTCTGATGGACAGATTTTACTGTGGAGAAGACCTCAGAGGGTGTTTTGACGGAACATCTAATGGAATGTGGTGTTTTATGTGTTGGTAGGTCTTGAAGATAGCACAATGGGTAGCGTTGCAGATACCGTAGCCAGAGTTCTGCGAGGCTGTCTGGAGAACATGCCAGAAGGTGAGGTGTCCTCAGATAATCTCAGTCGTTATTCTCAAATGAAGGACTCGCACATAAGCTTTACATATGAAGCGAATATGCGCCTCATGCTGGAGTTCAGTGTCTTCTAAACATGTTTTACTGTTTTAATTCTGTAAAAAAGGAAAGATTGTTAAAATCCTGAATCATTCATTCTAAAACATGTTGGTTATTAAACACCTTCTGTATCATTCATGATGACTTATTCATCACAATGAGAAATACCATGAACGTTTGCACGGCATTACTAAAAACATGCAGCAAGATCACTTAACACTTAAAATCTCTTGTTCCCCGGTACAGCAAACAACAATACAAAGGAGAGTGTGAACTTGAGCTTCCAGTGGGTCACCAAGTGGGTCGATTACTCCAACAAGTACGGCTTTGGGTACCAGCTGTCAGACCACACAGTTGGCGTTCTCTTCAACAATGGCACTCACATGAGCCTGCTGGCTGACAAAAAGTATGTGGAAGGCAATCGCTTAGCTTCTCAATCTAGCTTTCACTGTACCGTCAGATGTTTCTGGTGCCTTAAGACTAACGTGTCCTTTTGTCCCTCAGAACCGTGCATTACTATGCAGAGCTTGGGCAGTGTTCTGTCTTCTCCACTTCTGAAGCCCCGGAGCAGTTTGTGGGCCAGGTCACCATCCTGAAATACTTCGCTCACTACATGGAGGAAAATCTGATGGATGTAAGTGTCTCAACTTGGCTAACAATGCTAGGTTGTGCGAACGTTTTTGCGACGTTTCCATCAAGCACCTTTAACATTAACACTTCGAAAAAGTTCTGGGAAACTTAGTTTTTAGATGTTGTATTAACATTATTGCTCAGTTATGAGAACATTATTCAAAGTTTAATTCTGTAACATTTGTAAAACATTCCACTTATACTCACAACTTGAGTTTAACATTTTTGATTTATGATACATAACGTTAAAACGTGTTCAACTAACGTTTCCGCAAGAACATGCTTTGATAACCAAGACATTAGCCAATGTTCTTAGAACGTTCCCTGTTACCCAGCGGTGCATGATTTTCTGATGATCTTTTCCTCTCGTTCTACAGGGTGGTGATTTACCCAATGTGACAGATACAGGAAAGCCTAGACTGTACCTCCTGCAGTGGCTCAAATCAGACCGAGCGTTAATGATGCTCTTTAACGATGGCACCTTCCAGGTAGCGTGTCTTCTTGCTGCTAGAACGTGCTGTAATGCAAGAACGTTGTAAGAACATTGTTGACTTTCAATGGCTAAACGCATGCAACTGTATTTCCACAGGTGAACTTCTACCACGATCACACCAAGATCATCCTGTGCAACCAGAACGAGGAATATTTATTGACGTACATCAATGAAGACCGCGTGTCCACCACGCTGAAGCTCAGCGCGCTGCTCGTTTCCGGTTGTTCCGCAGACCTGCGCAGCCGCATGGACTATGCTCTCAACATGATGTTGCAGAGATGCAACTGAGCGCGACGGACCTGGGGATGGAGAATCTGCACAAAGACTGTGATGTTTTGAAAAGACAAGAACGTGAACCAGTTGGACGAGAGGGTTGAAGCTGCGGAGGAGTTAAAATGGATTACAAAGTTCTAAAAGAGACTGAACAAGAGAACGGACTTCTGAGAAGGTCAACCGTGCTGGGCTGGAACCAGAGAGGAGGAAATGAAACCTATATCTTATTTAGACGTTTAGTTGTTTTTAATCTTGCTTTGTTAAAGCCGAACTGAGATGTTGGTGTCTAAGAAAAGAGGCTTAAGCAAGGCAGGGTGGTTCAGTGTAGCTCTCCAGAGAGCAGATTTAACTGTGGATACGCTTAAGGACATGGGCTCCCGAGCGCACGGTCTCATGCTGTATTCTGCATGGACGGTTCTGTTAGAACCGCATTTCACTGTGGGCACAACAATGAAGGGTGCCGTGGACATAACTTATTCCCCATCAGAACCCGGTATTTATTTATTTAATAAAGATGACTTCAGAACGATGTGTGTTCTCACGGTTGATGTTTAAGGGCCACACGGTATTTGATGGCTCATTAAAAAGGTCACGATTTGAGCTCTCGCAGTCTCGCAGGGCATCGTGGGAAGAATTGTGACAAATTCATTATGCAAAACCGCAGTCAATCATGTGTCTTGATGTCTGTATGAAGATTAAAGATGAATAATATGTGGAGGTGTACTATTTCATTTCTCCTCGGAAAAGCAAGTACCCCATTGTTACTCCTCAATGCCCACGTCTGAGTGCCAAAGGAGTGCGTTACGTAAATCTGACCAAATGCATTATGCCTAGAAAATCAACTACATGAAGAGATTGTTGTTTTCAGCACTTTCTGCTCGCTACAGATTTCCTTCTGCGTGTTATCAAACATCTCTTCAGCACTTTATTAAAACAATTCAAAGCTTTTAAACAATTCAAGAGCTTTTACAATTCAAAGCTTAGAGCTGCTGATTATTAACACGATGACGGAATAAAACCACATACTTGCTTGTAAACGTAACTGTAAATGGCATCTTTATTGAAATTGAAATATTATAATTAGACATCATTTGTTTTGAAAAGAGTTACTAAGGGTGTAAATAAATGGGTAATAGTTACAGAATGAATAAAACGGCAGACAGACAGCTTACGGTATTTTTAATGAACTATATTGTATCCATCCCTTAAAAAAACAGTGTACATGGTACTAAAGCTATAACTTACATTCAGCTGTCATGGAAAACTGTCAGGCTGGTTTCCAAAAGCTATATAATTTTGGACAACCATAATATTAACACCAATTTTTAAGTACTATAATATATGAATCTGGTAATGAATAAAGTTTTACCACAGTATATATCAAAAGAACATGGTATTACAGACCCATCTGATTCCATCACGATATCCTGGTACACACCACAGTGCTTCATTGTGAACGATGAGTCTCCTGCTTCTTTTAAACATATATTGAAATAATATTGGGGCTGTTGAGCAAAGTGGAAACAGCCTGGATCACATTTCACTCGGTTACTATGTCAAAATCATGAGAGAAAGTTTTTGCTCCCTTGTTCTGTTTCTTGTCATCTTTGTATTACACCAGCTGGTGTGTCATATTTTGGCACCGAAGAGGAAAGATTCCAAGAACAGAGACGCGTCTGTTACCCAAGTTCCAACAGTAGAACCCTACAGCTGGTTTCCTGGAGTATCGCTCGAGCTTCATCTGTCAGTGTGAAATGTAGGCCATGCCGTCTTGTCTGAGTAAAGACCAGATTACTTAATAAAACCAATTCACAAAAATAACACATTCGCTGTTAGATAACACGTACACAGTCCCTGATATTCATCATCATCACAATGTCTGTGTGTCTCCATCGAACAGAACCTCAACATGGCTGTCACTCTCAGACAGTGATAAACAAAACCTTTTAATAATACAAATAACACATTTGGAAACATTCTCGTATCCTTCTGCGATAACACGGATCATCAGAATGCTACCTTTAGCCTACTAATACATTAAATTCATCGATTTATCAAGCTTTTAGCTCAAATTATTGCATTGATAATCGTCTGTGGTGAAAAATGTTCTATTGCTTTCAAAAAAACAAATGCATTTTTCTCTACTGGTCTCAGAACACCACAGAATTCTGAACACAGACAAAAATAAATGTTACAAAAACGTTCAAAAACAGCAGTGAAACACAGTGACAACTTTTCACAAATGTAAGAAACACAACTATAGTATATAATGTTGATATTTTTCGAATGTAAAACTGGGTCATTTCAGTGGATTTAAAACGTGAGAAAACAATTGTACAGTGGAATGTTCTGTACAATATCAAGAGATCTGTGGTAATTAACTTAATGAAGTCGCTCTTAAGTGACGCATATATAATCAGACATAATTTGTGGAACTGTTTTTTAAATTTCATCCTTCTGACAAAGAGAGCACAAATGACATATTATTATAAGTGCTTATGAGCTGCTGCATATGGCATCTCACCTCAAATACCAAGACTATTGTGTATTTTCATTGCTTTTGGTCTCTTCATCTCCTAAACTAGCGTGACCAGTCAATTTTCCTTTGTCAACCAGTTTGTGAAAAACAGCTGGTTTGTCAGCATTTCTTGAGCGGAAAAATGGATTTTCATGCTGGTCCTTGCAACAGGCATCCACACATTACACAGGAAATACATCCTAAAACTCAGAACTGTTTTGCCAATGAGAATACGGTCGCTGTTTCTCAAGAGAAAGTGAGAAACATGCGAGGACGTGAATCACAAAATATTACATAACATTCATCTGCTGGCAACTCGGAACTCTTCAGAGCAGTTTGTCCAATTGTCCTACATTACACGCACTCATCTCGCATCCACTCCAGTTTCCAATCTACGCAGAATGAATGTCCGAACATGCTGTCAGTGCAAGATGAAAACACACCACGTCAGACACGAATCAATGCTAGATTTTCAACATTTCTGATCAAGTTACCAGGCCACAGCCGACAAGTTTTACAATACCACAGTTATATTTTAATACAACTTCATGTGGCACATACTGTTCCGTAACATAATATTCATTAAGATAATTTTACAGAACAATAATGAGAATTTGGGGGGAAATGTGCTTACATCTCCTTTTTATTAAAATCATGTCACGATGCTAAAGCAGGTTTCATTTTTTGGTCCCAAACCAAAACACAATAGGTGAGATTCTCACACGTTCAATCAAACAGTGTTTTTAAGCCTTTTGTGTTTGAATCAGATGTGAATAAACAAGGAAACCTCAACAGACAAACTGTTTGCTGCGTGTTTGTGGCTTGGTTACGAGTCGGGTCATGTCGTGGGAAATGAAGCCGCTGGTTTCCTCAACCACACCCTGACATTCCAACATACCTGACAGCTCTCTCTCTCTCTCTCTCTCTCACACACACACAGTTACTGCACCACAGCCAGGTTACCCAAGTGTCCCTCCAACCCTAACCCATCTCAACAAGTCTCTAAATGTGCTCACCCAGCTGACAGGTAATGTTCTCAGAACATCGGCTAACAATTTTTAACGTTTTCTTGATGTTATCAAAAACACAACACAATGGCAGATGAGGGAGAACTGAGGGAACTTCGTTCTGAGAACGTTCCCTGTTCGCTGGGGTGCCCACATTGTGTGTTTCTCAGAGAAGCAAACACAATGCAGTCGATTGTTGCAGCACAAGTACTGCATGTAATGTATGCTGCTACAAAGGGGCATCTTCTACATTTTTTGTGTAGGAGTCACGAAACACAAAAGAAATCATTCAGTGAGTATTTGAAAATGTGTCTACAGTCTTCATGCTGTTATTATAATATAAATCTTCACATTTGACCTAATGTTGCATTGGGGGCTGGACAAGCACCAATGATCCGACAGACTTGATTATATTCCAATTACAAAGCATGTAAAATTCCAATTTACTTGGATTGTTAGAAGATGGAATGTGACTTTCCAAATGAAATATTATATGAAAACCAAAAAGAAAAGCCAAGGTTCAATTCCCAGGGAACTCGTGAATTGATTAAAAATTTGGCTTTAAATGGTTGCCGAATGCATGAGAAACAGGAAACATGTTAAATAATTATAATAAACGTACAGTGAAACATCAGACAGACAGTCAGACAGTTTAACAGCTTGTGATCCGATCCTGAAATCTGCCATGAAAAGATCTCGATACAAAATCAAAACATCACGGCAATCAAATATTTCTAGGATGTTATCCGAGCTGTGCTACTTCATATTCTTACTGTATGTCGACATTTGTGAAAATGTGTTTTAATAGAACGTCTGGGACAAAGTTTGTACCTAAATAAAACATAATGAAACCTTTCTGTATGTATCTTGAGCTACTTATTCAGTCCACATTAAAGCTCTATGCAGGCCTGGCATTTTCCTCAGGCTAATTTCACACTGTGTTCTGTACGACTGGGTGTTGCAGTTCAGCACACTGTGTTCTGTGTGAATCTATAGGCAGCTAGTCACCCTGTGAACTTCACAACATCTCAGCTAACCGGGAACGTTCTGAGAACATGGGCTAGCGTTCTCTAAATGTCTCTCAAAGTTCTCTTAAAAAAACAGATTTTTTGACATTATATATCCTATATATCAAAAGCATTATTCTTAAGTTGTCAATGAAACGTTTTGAAAACGTTACCGGATTAAAAATGCTTGAATAACGTCTATATGATGATTCTAGAACGTTCAAAATAACCTTTTTAACATTTTTGTCACTTAACGGAAATGTTAGCGAAACGTTCTGGCAACCTAAAATTGTCATCTGGGATACCTGCATTCGCGGCCCTCGACGGGCCCCCAGTGGCCCCAGTGAGAGTTTGCGGTATTGCAGGTTGAACAGATGGGGGTTTCAATGGCAAAGGGGTCAGACAGGGAGACCCTGTGCATGCAGCTGGAGAGCTTTTCATGAGACAGTGTAGAGGTGCTTCGAGCGTGGCAGACGGGATTTGAAACTCCATCCTTTACAAAAACACTCGCTTGCTCTCGTGAACCCCACGGTTTGCCTCCAGGACAGGACCCGTGTGTTTGATGCTGGGATTCTATTACACGGGCCTCCTGAGAAGATGAGCTCAGAGGAACAGTAATGAGAGCATCACAGGAGGTTCAGAGCTCATAGAGAAACATGCCTCTGTATCTGTCATCTACCTTCAGCTGTTGGTGTCATGCAGTCTGTGGAGAGAGTTTTAAACAAATGGATTTTCTGTATCTGTTTGCTCTTTGTTTGGGTTTCAGGTATATTGGGGCGGGCCGCGTATGCGCAGAAATAACTCAGTAAATGAGCTTTGGGAAAGAGGGAGCCCAAAAAATATTAGATATAGATATTTTGAACTATTTATTCTCGAGTTCTGGTGAGAATTCTTTCTCTCCGGTCATCTTGAGGAACGCAACACAGCATCCAAACCATCGAGCAGAAACAGGAAATTTTCTCCCACCAGGAAGAAGTGTCGAATAATGTACGAGAAACTGATTTTTACCTACCAGCCACAAGCGTTTAATGCACAAAGCAAATCTTTAAAAAACACGAAGTCACGCAGTTGTTGCTACTGTTTGTAACAGTCTTTGTGTTTATCACTGTAATCTGTGTTAAATGACGTGAGGGGAACATTTGGGACACCAGCAATTCAAAAGTAACGATTATCTCCCAAAAATTGTGGGGGGCAAACGTCAGAATTTTAAAAGAATGGGAGGGAAACGTGTCACACCCTAATTAAAGGTTGCAACCAGTGTGAACTGAACGTTTGCTCTGACCGGCCTGTACCGAAACCACAAGTGTCTGAAAGCCTCTGATGTATACTGGACTCCTGTTCTGTTCTCCAATGCACATCCCCAGCTAACAATTTTAGGTTGTAAGAACGTTTCCCTAATATTTCCATGAAGTTACAAAGTAACAATTTGGAATGTTTAGGACCATACAAAATGTCCACTCTTTTAGACGTTGTATTAATGTCATTGCTTGATTGTAGGAATGTTATTCAAACGTTTTAACGTTTATAACATTTTTATTGCGTTTGTTATTAACGTTTTAACGTTCCCTGACAGCTGGGTCAGACCCCCTTGGACTCACAGTTTGCTGGTTGCTACACCTCTGATTACAATGATCTGCTATTGTGACAGCACACATTTTCACAATCGTGTACTATCTTTCGTATTGTTCACGAGTCCCTCACACGTCTTATATGACGACGCCCTCTGTTAACATTTGCACAAGGACCGTCTCTGTTTCCTGTAAATGTCATTAATCTTACTGCAAGATGTATTTAAACTCGTCAGTATTATTTCAACGTTTCCGATGATCATTTTACCTAAACAAAAACACACTCGCGTTACTTGTTCTTGATTACATTAATACACAATTTTTCGTGATTATATTTCAACAAAGATTTTAGCTTAGATGTCAAATGCGGCATATTTCTACATTAATCATTAAACACGCCCGTGCATTTTTAAACCCAATGAGTCATCGATCAAATACAAGCTAATATCAGACTGCGTCGCACACAAACGCGGCAGCTGGTTCTCATTGTTCTGTAATGAAGGAACACAAATTCTGGGCAAACATGAAGGTGATGCTGGTTCGTTTGCCTCGCACAGTAAGGTCATGGATGCCACAGGGGATGGCAGAGGTGGCAGAGGGAGACTGGGTTAATCAGACAGTGGGGCGGCACTCGGCAAAACTGTGTGACGCAGCACGTCCTCGCGGTTTGGAAACAGACAGTGTGGAAGAGCTTGTCACAAGAGTTTAGAGTGAACATGAGACCCAGACTGCCCAAGGAAAATTCACAAGGACAAAGACGCAGTGCTTGCAAACACAGACCCACTCTAAACATGTTCTTTTAATATAAAATAACGGTGCTGTGCAGATACAGCCGAACAGTCACAATGCAAAACTCCAAACAGGAGCTTTACTCAAACAAAGCTATACATACCATGAGTACATACATTAATACAAAACATCCAAAACACTGTATGTTTTGAACATTCCTAGAACATTTTTATTGCGTTTGTTATTAATGGAAACATATGGGAAATGTTCTTGCAACCTTACAATTTATTGTCTTAGTTTTCCGTGTTTGAGTTCCGTGCATGCTTTTAGAAATGCGTGTTAACTCATGGAAACTGTGATGTACACTTCAAAAGATCGTTCTAGTCTTGAGGATGTAAGTAAGTAAACGCTGACAGTGTGGTGTGATCACCAGCAACAGATGAAAGCAGCAACACGCGCGTCATTAGTTAAACCAGAGCTTAAACCGCAAGCGTAGGTGCAGAGCATGCAACACGCAGCTCACAGAATGCCATTCACAGCCAGAGTTAATGAGTCTGCACTGCACACATAAAACAAGCCAGCGAGTGGGAGTGCATGCAGAGGAAAAGCATTGTCTGCGGGGTGCAGGAGATGTGGGAGATTGGGGGCGTGGCCTCATTAACGCATGCATTGTGCATGCATTAGATGCAGAATGTGTGTGTGGATTCTTTGTTGAAATAGTCGTGTGCGCCAGTGTAGTTCATGAGGTTTGATTTCATTTAATTAACGTCTCATTTATTTTTAATTTAGGTATAAGGGTACCATTAAATGAGCTATTAAATGAAGCTGGATAATAAAGCTCAGATCATTTGGTCTTTAAAAAGTAAGATTTAAAAAATATATAGTAATAACATAGTAGTGCAAGGAATTGTGGGTAATATCAGCCCCAAAAGCATGCATGGATCCATTCTTCCAAAACCTACTGGACACAGTACACTATCTGGTCAAGTCTAGCAAACAGGTTTAGATTATGAGCTTAAGTATATGACAGGATTGTATTTTCGGGTGCTCTAAATCTTTTCGTTCCTCCTAAACAAAATCTGTGAATCTGTTCACATAAATCTGCGTTTCCAGCATGAACTCAGACACTCCCAAAACCAAATCGTCTGTACGAAGCTATCCACATTAATTTTATAGCTCTATATTCTTACTGCAATAAAAAATCCTCAGGGGTAGATTTTAGAGGCCCTCCTGCTATACCCATAAACCCACCAGACAGCCGAAGTCGTGCTGTGACAGAACAGCGCTGATCAAACACAGTCACACATCGCAAGCGCGCAGAACCACATCAGAACCACATCAGAACCACATCGATACCTGAGCAGCAGGCCTGGTTCCAGCTCAGCCCGGGCTGATGGACACTGTTAATTATGAGACGTCATTTTTGACATTACCGGCGGGCAGACGGAGCCGATGATTCACGGAACGGCATTAGCTGTGGATGTGAGCAGAGAATTAGCTGCGAAACTCTTAATAGAAACAGAGAAAGACAGAAGCTTCGGTCAAATAAAGCAAGTCAACTTCCAGCGTCCAGTAAAGACAGTATTTTTATGTTTTTTAATAAAATTATTTGGACAATAATATCAAACCAAAGGGCATCCACAAACAAACAAACTTTTCTAAACCATTTCTGACAATGACATTAAATGTCCTTTTAGACCACAATCTGATGTATAAATTCAGTTTCCTTCAGTTCAGAGTTCAAGGTCAGTGTTCAACACAATCTCCTTACCTAACCCTGATTCACAACAGTACCTTTATAATAATGATTTATCATTTATAAACAGAAAGAAGATTCGGCTGCTATATCACAATCAAAATTACACATTGCAGCTTTAAGTGTCCAGATTCGCAGCGAGGCCCTTTTAAAGACATTCTAAACAAGAGAAATGCAACAGCTTTCATGCTTGAAATGTCTGGCGTGCCATTGGC
>JAZGTJ010015163.1:0-13563 GCA_036877575.1 Botia almorhae
CATGTAGCACCTTGTTTCTGGAGGAACGTTGTCTCGTTTCACTGTGTACTTGTATATGGTTGAAATGACAATAAACTCCACTTGTAACTTGTAACTTGTAAACCACGTAAGTGGAGTTCTTTGTGAAAATGTTTGAAATACTGCATTTAGGTGTAAGTTTATATTTTTTGTTTTTATTCCCAACAGAATGGGTTCAATTCAATACAGACGTCACAATCTCTAGAAGGTACGACTAACTGCATTTTAGCGTTTTTACTTGGGCTAAATAAAATACCGCTTTGGTATAAATGAGATTTGGTGTATTTGATCAAATGATCAATTTTTCTGCAGCTGCAGCAGGCTCTGCAGTGCCTGTTAAACCAGCGTCTGATTCTGTCATCCTGCCTTCAGTTTCCAACATGTCTTCATTGGCTGACTCCTCATCAGGTCCTCCTGCCCTGCTGACCACATCCAATCAGACGCCTCTGAGTGCTCTTGGCCATGAAGACGCCTCCCCCAGCTCACTGGCTCCACAGCTCAATAAGTACAATGATGTTTTGTGCCTTCGTTTCTTAATTGTGATGCGTTGATAACAACAGAGAAGCTGTTAATACTGTGTGTTGTTCCTCAGCTCCCTCCCAATGCAGCAAAACAGTTTGACAGGTTCTTCAGTTCGCGCTACAAACACAAGTTTACTGGTGAGTTTGCACTAAAACTTGACATTTAATTAAAAGTACCCTGTTAAAATTTTTGTATATGTTACTGATTATTGTTTTAGGTTTAGTTTTGAAGGTAATGCAGTCACAATATAGAATAAACTGTCTGGAATAAACCTATCAATTGTATGCACAAATTTATTTATGAGCTATTAATTCAGCTTGTGTTTTATAAATAAGCCCATTTTGTGTAAACTGTGTTTGTTCTCTCTGCTCATTTGTCGACTTCCCCTCAGCACTCGAGTGTAGACGGCGATTCCAGTTTGCACTCCTCTTCTTTCTCTGTCTCAGCCGTGGCTCCCTCAGTTCCATCTGCTGCTTCCTCTACTGCAGCGACCCCCGTCTCCCACAGCGGCCCTGTCGCCCCGTCAGCATCTGTCAGTTCGGTCTCCGCACAGTCCGCTGCTCTGGGTCCAGTCAGCAATCTGACTATGGGACTCAACAGCACGGCCGGCGTGGTTTCCATGGTGCCCCCCACGGCTGTGTCCTCAGTTTCTTCCTCTTCTGCTGCCCTGGCCACCGTGGCACCTTCGTCAGCTGCCTCGTCTCGCAGCACGGCTGCCTCAGGTGAGAGATGATTGGCTAGAAAGGCCTCAATCAAATTCTCATTTACTCGAGGAATGACTTTACCATCAAGATCACCTTCGTTTCTTGAACGAAACAGGGAAAGCACCTCCAAACCTGCCTCCCGGGGTGCCTCCACTGTTGCCCAATCCCTACATCATGGCCCCTGGCCTGCTTCACGCCTACCCAGTGAGTGTTCTGGTGCGGCCGTTAAGTGAAGAGTATACTTTATCATGTATTTCTCTAATCTCACAACCCTTTTATGTCCTACAGCCTCAAGTATATGGCTATGACGACTTACAGATGCTACAAACCAGGATACCACTGGTGAGAAAATCTCTCCACTCTGATAGAGTAAAGATGCAGTAAGTGTTTCTGAGAAACGCTGTTGAAAATTGAAGTTAAATGGAAATTTCCGGTTCTTTATCTGCAGGACTATTACAGCATCCCCTTTGCCACGCCAACCACAGCACTGACCGGCAGGGAAGGCAGTTTGACGAGCAACCCTTATTCTGGTAAGACACAATCAATTGTATTGAGGTTAATGTAGTTTAATCTTGCATAGCAATCAGCATCTGGGCAGGGAATCGAAAGGTCTGAGCTTCATGGTAAAGATACATGGTGTGTTCCAGAGGTTCTCCTGTTGTGGTCTGTGGAACTCGTATGACAGATTCCAAGAAATAGGTCGGTAGAGAAGACGAATGGTTTGCAGAGTTGGGCAATGATCAGTCAAGAGCTTTCAAAGGCAATGCAACAGCAATTCCTGACGGTTGTTTCCATAGCAACACCAGGAGGCAGAGCACGGCAGGCGAAACGTGTGGATGTTTTACTTATACCATCTGCCTTTTAGCCCACTTACAGATCACAGCTGTATTTGTCACTGATCAAGTCTTCCTGGAGTAAGAAATAAGTGTTTCGTTAACCTAATTAAGTCCTGTGTCTGTAATCTCTCTATGTAAGCCGGTGATCTGTCGAAGTTTGGTCGTGGTGATGCCTCGTCCCCTGCCCCTGCCACCACACTGGCCCAGCCCCAGCAGACCCAGACCCAAACGCACCACACCACCCAGCAGCCCTTCCTCAACCCAGCACTTCCACCTGGATACAGCTACACCAGCCTTCCCTATTACACCGGCGTTCCCGGGCTGCCCAACACCTTCCAGTACGGCCCTGCCATGTTTCCGGTAAGAACTCTGGCGTTTTTCTGGCGTGCTAAGTGCTCTTAGTGAATTCACTAACACATTCCATATATGTTTAAACAGTAATGTATGTTGGGGTCTGAATTTCATCCTTTACTGCAGGGTAGGTGATTCTTTGCAGAAACATTTTTATGCGGGTTGAGTCTCTTCACATCCTGATTGCAATCACTAATTGGTCTAAATGGAATACATGTGTATCTTTATCGAGTGTTTGGTCCATGCAGTGATGGGATATCCTGCTTGCCAATAACTATGTATTTGCATCGCAGTCATGTGTTCGAGGAGGCGTGGCTTTGGGGAGCCCTCTGAAGGGAGGGCGGGATTTTATGCTTTCAAAGCTAGCTTGCTTTCGCTAGCCTCTCCCAAATTGCCTACTGTACTTAATAGGAAATGTTTCTTTTGCGCTGAGAACAGACTAGTGCCCAAATCACAGGCTGGAAGATTTGTGTATAAATGTTAGATCTTTCAATTCAACAAGACGTTCATTGGTTTGGTTTTTTTTTTTTTTCAGGTCGCTCCTACCTCGTCCAAACAGCATGGCGTAAACGTTGGCGTAAACGCGTCTGCCACAGCCTTCCAGCAGGCGAGTGGTTACGGATCTCATGGCTACAGCACTGGTAATGACTTCATATGTTTGCTCATTCACGCAACATGCAGTGTGTACAAGCGTCATTGAATTGAATGTGTGAGATGTTTCCCAGTTGCCTAGAGCAGGTTCTCCAATCCATGTTCCTGGACGTCCACAGGCCCGCAGCGTTTAGCTTCAACATACTCCAGCACATCTGCCTGGATGTTTCTAACAGTTCTAAAGATTTTGATCAGCTGCTTCAGGTGTGATTCTATAGGGTTGAAGTTAAACTCTGAAGGTCTGTGGAACTCATTGGAGACCTCCGCAGTAGGCCTTGAAACCATCTTTTTCTGCATCCTTAAGTTGAATAGTAGTTTAAGGTCATGTTTAACTAAACTAGCTCGGTTAAATCCCTAAGTTGGCTGTAAGATGTTTTGATTGTTTGTTTTTTTTTAATCTTTTCATCGCGAGTTTTACGTACAATCCATAATTGCCGCAGTTTGTAAGCCGTTTGGTTTTGTAAGTCTGTTGACCTGTGAGAGATCACATGATCACTGTTGTACTGCATGGAAAGTTTGTTTTTAAACACAAAGCTTTAGGCTTTATTAAACTAAGCTGTGGTGTGACAACAGTGTAGATTGAATGATTGTGTATCCCATGTCTTAAAAGATCCACAGCTGCAAGTAAAATTCTGTCCAAGACTGTCTTAAGAGAAAATGATAGCTAACCTTCTTGAGAACCAGAGATGTTAAACTATCTGTCCTGGAGGTTCACACACTGCCTGAGCAGAAGCTTCACATCAGGGCTTTAACATGATCCACAGAGGTGTCATTCTTTAGGTAGGTGGGTTTCTGTGGAACCAGTGATGTAAGGAGAATGAGGTGGGAGGAAGGTCGCTTGCTTGAGGGTGGTGGATCAACACATGCTTTCCACACGCTGCTTGCTTTTGTCCATCCACCACTTTTGAGCACTTTGTGTCATCCCTTCAGTGTGAGACTGCCTCCATACAGTACCATCCCTTTTATCTCTCAGAGACATTCAAATCTATCTTTTACTTCCACTTGTTTTTGGCTATTTTCCATCGTTTCCTCTGCGTCTCGTTTTCATACTTTTCTTGTCAATATATTATAACTTCCTTTTTGTCCACTTCTACCTTTGTCTGTACCTTTTCTTTAAATCTTTATCAGTCTGGAATCTCATTACATCCAGATCTCTTTACCTTCACCATTACCTTTTTTGGATTAGCCCCCCCCCCCCAGCTTGCTGCTTTCCTACCTCCTCCTATGCCCCTCCCCCTTCATGCCTCCCCTCTGGCCCTGCCTGGTGTGTGTCTAATGCTGTGGGGCTGTGGCTGTGTGTGTCTGACCGTTTGCAGGCTATGAGGATTTGGGCCAGGCTTCGGCAGGGAGCGGGGATTTCTGTAAGGGTGCCTACGGTACAGCCGTTGCCGCGGCAGCCGTCGCTGCGGCTGCTGCTTCTGTGCAAAACAAGCCCGCCAGCTCAGTCACCGGGCCGGGAGTGGGTGAGTGCAGCCTCGCGCTTAACGCCGTTTTCCTTCCCTCCTCCCTGTTCTTTCTAAAGCTCTCTCTCTCTCCTCATGGCTCCTAACTTGACTGGTCAAGCTTGATAAAGCCATGCTGTGACACGGTCTGGCCTTAGGGAAGCTCCGCCTACTTCATATAAGGACTCGGGTAGGGGTGGAAAACAGAAGTCAAAGTTTATTCGTTGTTGCATCAGGTGACCTCGATATGAAGACTTCAACCACACCCCAATAAGATTTAATCCACTTTGTTGCGTGACGGTCTCTTTCGGATAAACGCATCACAAATTGCATGTTGCATTTGTTATAACATTTCTCCATCATTCTCAAATGCCTTTTCTGTGTTTAATTCTGATGGCCGTAATGGACTAGATGTTCACCTTTTTACTTCTGTAAGCGATTAATTAGCAGATGTTTATAAAATGGTAAAACAGCAGCTTTAATTTGGCTTGGTTTGGCCTAAATGTGTATTTAAATAAGAGTGTGTTCTGCTGGTGTTACACTAACCGCATCGTTTTGTCTCCCAACTTTAAAATGTACCAAAATGTTTGTGGTTTTATGGTGTATTGTGTAGTTGTTGACCATAGTTGTTCATTCCCACGGTAAAATGTTCCAATCCGTAATGCGTTTAATTAATCTTAGTGGGTTAATTTACAATGCATATATTGACAATTCGTTTTTTGACTCTTCAGATGAGTGTGTATATTTTTTTGTGCTTTGAGTTGACAGCGAAGCCTGAATATGGAAGACCGATGCGATTTCTTCAGTTGAACATCCGTCAGCATCACACTCTTGCTGGGAATGTCTTTCATGCACCGTTTTGTGTCATAATGTTTTGCTGGATTCCTGATTGTACACCGTTTTTCAACGGTCTGCATCATTTTCAGTCACGTGACATCATTGCCGGATCAGTCTGTGCTCACCTGAGAACACTGGTTAACTCGTTTTTCGTGGTATATGGGGACAGTTGAAAGTTGGTACATTACCATTGCTGTGCAGGTTTTAGCAGTATGTGTCTTTTATTGATTAACCCCCGTTCTGTGTGTTTTTCACCCCTTCAGGTGTTTCTGTGACATCCAGCAACACAGGAGTCCCGGACATTTCGGGGTCTGTTTACACAAAGACACAGGTGCGCGTGCTGCCTCGTATTCATTTCATGAGCTTTCTATTCACAATGTTTAGTTGCCCTCACTGAACATTGGATTAGTGTCTCTATTTGAAGCAAATAAGGCAATTAACTTAAATGCAAACAAACAAATATACACTACACTTATGCTATGCACTATGCAGTCTGCCAGAAGTGCTGTCATTGCAAATAATACACGTAATGCTTTTTGCTGTATGGCTGCATTTGCTGTTTCCTAGTTGAATGTGCATGTGGTGTGTTGCTGCTTTTTTAGCATGTTAAGCGCCGCCCCTTCTGCTACATCTCTGTAGACAACTTGGTTCCCCCCCTTTCTGCTACATCTTTTTGTAGACAACTTGCATTGTTTTTACTTCAAAGTGGTGCAGAGCAGCATTATGCCACTTTGGACACATTTACATTTGTACATGTGAACACTTGTTGTTTTGTGCTCTACAGTCTTTCGAGAAGCAGGGTTTCCACACCGGAACCCCCAGCGCTTCCTTTAGTTTGCCCTCAGCACTTGGAAGTGGCGGCCCCATTAATCCTCCGGCTGCTGCAGGTTATGCTCCGGCCCCGTACATGCACATCCTGACCCCCCATCAGCAGCCTCACTCCCAGATGCTCCACCACCACCTGCAGCAGGATGGGCAGGTGAGCTCGCACCTGTGGACTCGCTGGATATTAGTAGCCTGTTTTGCTAATGCTTGAAATGGGGGATGTCATTTATGAGAATCTATAAAATGTATCTCTAGTTTGGAATATGAAGGACTGGCTGCCTCTTTACATTTTAAATATGGATTATAAAATTAAGCATGTCTGTATTTATTGAGGTACTTTATTGGTCCCACGTAGGAAATTGAGGCGTGTTAGCAGCATTACATAAAGGCAACAGGATTCACAGTGCACAAACAATAACTAAAGAACTAAACTACGATAACTAAATTAAAACTGTTGTATAGGAACGTACTATACACCTACAAATTGACAAATTAGCAGAAGGAAACTATATTGAATAACAATATTGAAATGCTGTAAGACAGAAACCATTAAAAACTGTCAATACTAACTGCACATATTTTACACATTTAATATCAGTTTCTGTCCTACTGCCTATATTAAGTTCATGTGCCTTGCCAGCGCATATATTCAGTTATAAAATAAAGTTGTTCACTTTCCCCCCCGTGTCTTGTCTTGCAGACTGGCTCTGGACAGCGCAGTCAGAACGCCTCCATTCAACAGAAGTCACAGATCAACAAATCTGGTTACAACAGCTACAACTGGGGAGGCAATTAACTCCGTTCCTGCCCCGCCTGGAGTTCCAAAGGCTGGATTAACAGAATCTTTCCCTCCTCCCCAGAGATCTCCCCCTTTTCTCTCCTCTACGCCGCTCTCCCTCCTCTCTCTGTACAGTCACCCTGCAGTACCACACCCATTCCACTGGTGGCACTGTCATGAATTGAGCACTGTAAGGGATCAGCCGAGGGGGGCGCACGGGGAGATGTCTTAACGGGGATGGGTTTTCGCAAGTGTATGGATAGTTACTTAAGCTTTCGGGAGCCGAATAATTGAGTATTTGGAGTTTGTATTGTGTTATAAAAAACTAAAAGCTCTTTCCTTTCTGGCATATGTAATATAGATCTGTTTTCTAAGAGGACACGTTTAATTTCTTTTCCTCTTGTTCTTTTTACTGGTGGATGAAATGAAAAAGAGAGGTGTGATCGAGGAAGAGAGGGCAAGATTTTTTCGTACATGCATTTATTTTCCTTCTTTCTGCTGCTTGTTGTTTCGGGGCCCACAATGTACTTACATCTCCTCTCCTTGCAGTGAGTTTTTACCAAATTTTATTTTGGGGAAAAAAAGGAAGCTATCGCTCTAAATCGGCTAATGCAGTTGTGAAGTTTATTTTTTACCAAATATAAATAGATATATGAAAAATGTATAGATGAGCTCCCAGGCTTTGAATCTGTGGGGCGTGTCGTGAGGGTGGCCACTGTATGAATGTAATTCTTTTGCTATAGACTTCAATCTGTATTTCTTTGATTGCAGTTTTGTTGTGCTCTGCAGATGTTAGAAGTGCACAGTCACAATGTAGACTCTTATTTTTTTTGTTGTTGCTTTTTTCTGTTTTTCATTCATTATCTGCCTGTTGAAGGCAGACTGGATTACGCTGAGGTGTTTTTTGACCTCATTGTGTCCATATGCGAGACATCTGCTTTTTTTGCTTTGGGATTATGTTGTACTTGAGGGTCAGTTTTTGTAGGTCACCTTTTGCAAGTGTCTTTTCACGGTCTGTTCTTGTCATACCTGCAGTCATTGTCCCCTTTAAAAAGTGTCGCCTTCTGTTCTGTCCCAAAATACGTTATTTTAGTAACATGTTTATTAGAAAAGTGCTGATGGACAGAATTGTACTTTGGGTAATTTTTCTGTCCTCATTGTTTCTTCTTTGTCAGTGATTTTCTTTTTGTACTGTGCGTTTTAAAAAGAATTAAATGGATAAAATTGTCTTGTACATATATATATAAAAACAGAAGTACTGTAGTCTGTTTGTTTGTTTGATGGCTTCTCTTCTCTCCTCTCAAATCCTTACACACAGACTTGTTAGCATTTTTTGTTTCATAATGTTTTTTATTTTGTAAAAAAGTATATAAATATTAAGTAAATAAACCAGAAAAAGACATTTTCATCGTTTTTGGATGTGAATGTCTTTTTTAAGAAAACAAAGTTTGTGTGTTTTGTTTTTTTCACTTCTTTGTGTTAAATACAGGTGAAATATGAAAAAGTTACATTTAAATATATTTATAAAATGACATTTAATGACATTTCTAGCAATGAAAAGCCTCATTTTAATGTTTGTGTCTACAACAAGGTGCTGCAGTATCTGTATATACAGCTACATTAGGTTGTACAATGGTGATAAATTGGGACTTAGAACAGTCACTCAAAAGGGGTTTAGTCCCTGTCACAAGGGGTATATGTAGCAAATTTAATTATTTGTAATTGGGAAAAAACAGCTTCAACTGTTAGGTAGTGTATAACCAAATAAAAAGCAATGGAAATACAGGGCTTTTATTTTGAAATGCGCTGACTTTTATTTTGAAAGTGTAGATGCAGTGTAGTGCAGATGGAAAGTTCTCGTGTGATTTCTGATGTAACCGGATCTGTTATGGTTCTGTTTAAACGTCCGTATACAGCAGCTGCGACCTTCAATGAGCGTGTTTGATCTGTTTCGAGGCTTTTTCGGGGTTCCGGGTGGTCGTGACCGGAGGTGAGTCTGTCTGACAGCTTTAATGTCTCTAAACTCAATGACATGTTAATATTGCAACCCGCCTCCATTACATAAACACACCTGTCCGGTAACAAGCGGATTAAACCCGTCTCTTATGATCCACTAGTAGATCATACTTGCATCATGTTTCCCAAATGTGTTATATAAAAAGATTATAACCGTGTGTGACATTAAAACAACGTTTATTCAAAGTGTTAAAATAAATACTTTTATCTGTTTATGTATTTACTTTTGGACATTTGTACCCCAGAAGCAGTGATCGTTCACTCTGAAAGGTGCATGTTACCGTCAGATACTTTAGCCCTGTGTTCAGTATTATATATTTCTTATCTATAATTTTCTTTAATCTTTAGTTACTACGTAATTTCATTTGTAATTGCATTTGTGAAATAGCTAAAATGACAATGATTATATTGTAGAAAATACTATGTGTTTCGAAACTTTCGGCTTATGATTTATGTATGCTCAGATAACGCACAGCAGATCTAATAATAGATGTGTGAGAATGCTGGTTTAAATAAAGTTTTTTCTAAGATGTATTAATTGTGAAGCATTAATGCTACTGATTCACGTGAAGTTTGATTGAGTGTGTTTCAATCAGGGACCCCTTCTTTGATGGCATTTTGCATGAAGATGATGAAGAGGATGACCGTGGATTTCAGCACGATGACCTGAACAGGTCCCACCGCGACCCGTTTGATGATGCCTTCAGATTTGGGTTCAGTTTCGGGCCTGGTGGGATGCGCTTTGAGGAACCTCAAATGTTTGGCCAGATCTTCAAGGAGATGGAGGAGATCTTTGCTGGTCTAAGTCGCTTTGATGGTGGAAACAACTTTGGGCAGAGGAGTATGATGCTCTGTTTCTCTTATATTATGACCCTGTTTAGTTTTAGTGACACACATTGTTCTGCTTCAGATTAATTTTGAAAGAATTTGAAAAGCATCCATCATTTCTTCTTGTCATAATGTAACGTAACAATGTGTCATCATTTCCTCAGTGCTTCGTCTGTTCCAACAAGTTAACGTATTATGGGATGCCTGCGATTTTACATCACAGAATACTGATCATTGTGTGTTGATTAGTTGCGTTTTTAAGATGTTTTATGATTGCTGCTGCTCTGCCCCCCCCAGGTGTCCCATCCATAGAAGCTCCGCCTCCTCCAGAAGGGGCGGGGACAGGCAGGGGCAGAGGAGGAAGTGGAAACTCCCTGAGGGATTTCATGTTGAAGTCACCTGAGAGTTCACCCCACAGCCCGCCCCTCTCTCCCCCCTCTGCAGCACCAAAAGACAGGGGTTCCTCATCTCCGCAGGAGCCCGGTGAGCTCGCCCCTCGCTGGAGTCCCTTCTCAAAGGTGAAACAGTGACGCAACACATTTGTACAGTCTTTGCACGCCGGGTTCTCACATGTTCCTCTCACCTGTTTTTCTTTAAAGTTTAATGACTTTTGGAAAGATGGACCGTTAAGACCAAACGAGGACGAGAAGAAAGAGGATGGTGGTAAAAAAGACTTTTTTAGTAAAATTTAGTGTTTGTATGGAGTGTTTGAATGTACAGTTGATGGAAAATAAATCTGTTTCTGAAACAATTCAGTTGTTTGTCTGAAAAGCACTTCACTGCTGGTGTATTTTTGAGTTTTTCTCTGGTTCTTGTTTGTAGATCTCGACTCACAGGTGTCGTCAGGTGGGCTGGATCAGATTTTAACTCCAGCACCTTCACAGCCAAAGACGAGGTCGTTTTTTAAATCTGTCAGCGTCAGCAAGGTCATCCGACCGGATGGAGTGAGTGATTGTGTTCAATATTGTCTTCCTCGACAAAATCGCTACAAATCTACAAAACAAATGTGTCAAAAATGTCAGATTACAGATCTTTACATGGTGTTGCAAAGCCCAAAATATGCCAAACATCTTAATTCTGTAGTGTCCAAACATTGCAATAATAGACATTCGTGTGTGTGCGTGTGCGCGCGTGTGCGCGCGTGTGCGCGCGCGTGTGTGTGCGTGTGCGTGTGTGTGTAGACTGTTGAAGAAAGGCGAACAGTCAGAGACAGTGAAGGGAATGAGGAGACCACAGTGAGTGTCTCAGGAGGTTCAGATGTTAAAGATCAGACCGGTCCTCTCAGGCCAGGTTAGTTTCCACATAACATCAGTGTGTCATGTGACCTTTAAGATGCCCACCGGATTGAGCCGTATTTGACCAGTGTCAATTCTCATTCTTATAAACGTTCAGAAACGTTATTTCTGCGTCTTTCAGGTGGATCTAGCCCCTCTTCTGACCTGCAGGATGATTTCTCAGTGTTTTCCAAGTTCTTTGGAGGCTTTCGGGGTTAAAGGACACAAATGAAGGACAGTTTCTTTTCATCCATAACCTACAAACACACTAAATGCAGGATACAGTAATCATCGCAATTCTATAGTTCATCATGTGTTGGGATCCAGTACAGAGTTTTGTACACACACACAAATCATTTATAAGCTACCACAAAATAAACCCAACACATTTTGAGTTTTCTCTTTTGAATATAATTTTCATGGGTAGAAACGCTCTAAACTGTCATTTCTTAGATTTTTAAAGACAGTTTTTAAAACACCTTAGATGAGAGTTTGAAATATTTATGATAAATCTTTAAAGGTGTTTTCACTCAAAATTCTCATTGGAAATGATGAAGAAATGCTTTTAATGCTTTTAACAGTTGTGTGATTTCCTGATGCTAATAATTGAAGAGAGCAGCTAGGTCAGATTACATAGAAATGTATAAAAAAGTATCAAGACATTATTTTTATTCACTTGTTAACAGTTTTCAGATTAGCTTATGCTGCTAAATGTGGTGTTCACAGAAAGCAGCAACTTCAGTAGGAACATTATGTTCTGTGAGTTTTGACAAATCTAGACACTTCATCCGCGACAAGAGCAAACTTTCCTCTCTGTTCCTGTAGCTTGAAGGATGTTACTGTAACTTTATTTTTCATAACTGAAAATAAAAGCACTTTGGGTTAAAGCATCTGCCAAACGTGTTGCTTTGAAGACTGAAGTGTGTCTTTTGTATTTACATGACAGAAAATCAACAGCAGTGGTTTAAAAATCGTGTATCACACACGTAAAGCTACAGCATTACATGCATTTCTTTCAAACTGTTTCAAAATGTTTCTTCAATAATTAAGCATTGAAGAGAAACAATGAAGCAGCAGGCCGGCCACACCTGTGAATAATGCTGTTGAATTGAACTCAGTTTGATCTTTATCTAGTAACACTTCCAACATATTTGAACAAAGTAATCAGGAATGTTGGGCTGGAATGTGGAGTTTCAGAGGATACATCTAAATAACCAGAGTCAAATTGTAGTCCATTGTTAAGAGTGATGAATTAGCTCAAACAACAAAGTCTTAGAATTTAGAATCTTGTTTTACTGGATATGAAGACTGGACATCCTTATCTAAAAACAACAAAAGCATTATCTTCAGCTCTTCAACGTGCTCATTAAGGTAAGAAACGCAGTTACCAAGAAATCTACGCTGTATTATAAAAGTTTCTGTCTCTTTCTGTTAATAGATATGAATTATAACATAAAGGTGTCATTTTGTTGGCTTTAGTGTCGACTGTTAACCTGTAGTTCACCATAGATAAAAATTGTAACAATAAAACAAAGATTTATTACACAAAAGGGCAATGTGCTACCACACACACACACTCACACACAACTGTTTATATAACGCCTAACAATCTATATAAGACATCTGTCTATATAAGCACAATACAGTTTACACATGTGATAATACAGCTCGTTTTAAACGGAATGTGTTTATTAATGGGTGAAGAAAAAGCTTTTTGACCGAAGATCTATTGTAACGCCTTCATTCAGAGATCACAGATCACGTCATGGATCTTCTGCTTAAGAGATGTCGAATCCAGAGCAGCTTGCTGAGAGCGAGTCTGGCTGAATGTTTTGGAGTTTATGTTCTGATAGTAAGTACCACTGCAGCACAAACAAGATTATTTGTCATAAGAATAATTGCTATTAAACATTTCGATTTAAAAGGGTTTTTCTGTTCAAAGCTGTCTAGAGGTTTTTTATGCATGTTATTTTTAATGCAGTGACCCCATAAAGTATTTGTACACACATATTTGAAAATCTATGTTTAATCATGTTTTATTAAAAGGCAACACTGTATGCATGCATACCGTCTTTGATGCATGAGACTCAAAGATGTTAAATGTAGATGTAAGTATGTATTTACAGCATGTCTTCATTATATCAGCGTCATCACCTTGATTGAATTGTCACTGGATTGTAGTTCAGGCCTTTGTCCATCAAGTCTTTATAACGAATTTTAGCAGCAACACTCTGGAGATCCAGCTTGATGACTGAAAACTTGTTTCACAACACACATCAACCAACTCGATTAATAATCTACTGCCACAAACCAGCAACTGCCATAATGCAGAACAGTCTATCTGTGTCATAAACTTGAGTTTATTATAGACACCAAGAATCTGCAAACGTTCACGTATAGACTTTATATCTAACTTTTGCCTTTCTGTCACCACCTCTGTTTGAAACATAACATTTCAGCCGGTTACTTTACGTACTTGTG
>JAZGTJ010015164.1:0-13563 GCA_036877575.1 Botia almorhae
AGATTTCATTTCTTCCTCACCCTGTTGTGCAGGCCACTGCGTGTTCTGGTGGTCACGGGTGTTTTCCCTCTGCTCCTGACTGGTCTTGCCACAACCGGGACTGGTTCTGCCTCCACCTCTGGTTCAGGGTCGGGTACGAACACTGGAGCTGGCGCTATGGTTTCTGATGAACAGGCAAAAGAGCTTTTTAACATCTAACTGCACAAAACAAAGACGCTCCAATGAAGGAAAGGGCTCGTCTGTTACCTTCTTCCTTGTCGCTGTACTGGTCTGAATCTGTGTTGCCATTTTGGCCTCCGTCGGTCTGCAACACCTCTGAGGGAGGGGCCACTGTCTCTGGAGGCCCCTGATCCAACAACTTCTGAAGACGCTTCTCATAGATCTTCCGCGTGGACGCTGTTGAGACATTGGTCGAGAAATGTCAGTGCGGCAACATTATACAGAGCATGACATACATCAAACTTTCAATGTTTTTCTGAATGAAAGGCACGAGATTATATCTGTCTCTCCGTATATGCAAACCGTGAAAATCTATTAAACTACATCATCTGAAGAATTTCCAACATCTATTTAAGGGCATTGAAACTATTCAGACCAGAGCAGAAAAACATGCAAGGCTGCATGCCTGGTGAAACTGCTGATTTACTGATAACCACAGTAATACTGCGGGTTGTTCCAGAACTAAAATCTTCTTTTAGGTGTTGAGGGGCAGGACGAGATTATTTTGGGTGGTCACTTTAAAACATGTTACTTTATGCCCTAAATCGCAAGTTAAATAAAGAATTAATGTTGTTCAAGATTCTGTGACTGTTTTTGGTTGTTTATTACTCAACAGTTTACAGTAGGTCTGATGATAAGAAAAACATACAAATGCATTTATACATAATTATATATAAACAGACAGAAATGTATATACATATAAATTTTGTTGTCTAATGTAATGATACTCATACAATTTAAAGTGTTGCTGTCTAAATACAGTTTGGGGCCAACATAATGTATAAGCTAACATAAGATTACATTATCTGCAAATAATTTCTCCGCAAGATGTTAACGGTTATTACATTTTGATCTTAAAAGCGCCTCACCTACGATGGGTCCGGCATTCAAACCGTACTTCAGCAACAGATCTTTTAAACCCTCGTTGGTCAATTCTGTGACACTGATTTCCTCCGGACGAACTTTGTCTGTTTTCCTAGTGGCTTTCTGTGAGGAAGAGAAGTGTGTTATCTCTATTAATATACCGTAGCATCATGTGGTTAATCTTTATCAGTGTATTATTTGCATGCTATTTTAATGCATGCACATACTGCAAACCTGTTGTACAGCATGTGATGTCGTCGTCAAGGGCGGTTAATTTCACTTGTTGCCGCAACAGGTGTCTAAACATGTCTTGCAGGCTCGTGATTACACACCTGAGCTAAAGGCCTGGAAATAGTTCTCTGCTTTCTCAGAAACATTCCTTAAAGTACAGTCCAAAAGTCTCCCCCAGGCCATAATCTCAAACTGAGGCACTGCCCATAAAAGCTATAACCACATGACAAACAGCTCAGAGGCAACTGGGTGGAGTTTAACATCAAAATCATGAGCATGGAATTTCAAGATCTAGCCTGTCGTTTTAGAAGCGAACTTTAATCTGGATCAACGTTGGTGCCATTCACACTCAAACCAAGTACACACAGACCACAACAAGAACTAACTTATTACATTGGATGATTCTGCAAATTGCAGACAATGATGGTGCTTTCGCACATAGAGGTTGCGAGAATGCAACATAAACTTTTGATGAGTGCGACGTTGCACGATTGATGCAAATCCAACCACATTCCCTGGAGTCAAGCCACGGTCCACAATTCCATGCGAAATGATGCAAACAGTGAAGTGAAGGGGGAGAGAACATGTTATGTGCTCAAGTTTCATTGCAGAGGCCTTCACAGGGGCCCGATCCGAAACGCTGCCTACTCAAAAAAGCACTTTCATAATCACAACATTCCAGCAGGAAGGAGGGGGGAAACCTTTCCTCTGTGCACGTACAACACCCTCATTCCCAAAACATCTGCAAACATCAGGCTCAGCACAAGTCGCGCGTAAAATGGCGTCCCGTGAACAAAAACTGTTCAGTTACAATACACAAAAACTCGTTTATTTTGTGAACTTCTGTGACACGAGCCAAAGTCTGAGAATTTACATCAAAGCGAACAGTACACCATCTGCGCTCATAGCTTTACCACTGCTTTAAAATGTTACAATAATGAGACAAGCTGCTGGTAACCCGCATTTTGCTCTATTGTGGCTTCTGCGTCACACCCAAAGCTAAACAGCTTTATTGGAACGCAAACGAGCATGACTGACTCTGGCTGAAGCTGTGTGAGAATGCAGTTCCAGTCCATTCAAGTGAATAAGTTCAAGAATTCAACATGAGATCAAATATCTACAAGGACCACAGGATGTGTGAATCGCATATTGCACCAAACTATGGCATGCGTAGTAATTTAAACATAGCAGAGATTTGTGCCATGCATTCCTGAGCTTACTGAAAGATAAGTGGGAACCAAAGAGGAACAAAAACATCTGGCAGCCAAAGCACAAAATTCTCTTCACAAGACAGTATTTCCTCAATAAAGGCACCAAACCCACTATGAAAACAGCCATGTGTTATCTTACGACTCACAGACTTATGATGTGAGAGCCAATGACTGTCTAACTTTCCAATCGCTTTGCATACGTTTATAAATACGACAGTATTTTATACCTGGTAGGTATACCAAGTATAAAATATAGGTATACCAGGTAGATATATATTTTTTTAATGCAGTAAATAAGAGTTAGTATTTCACAACAACAGGCCCTAATACCTCATTTACTGGCACTGTAGTACAGTGCAGTTTATATATTTCTTATTTTTAAATATACAACGACTAGTTGTGCGTAATTAGGTATTGCTGGGTAAACGGAGAATTGAGATCAACCAGAATTAACCAAAACAGTCTAGTATTTACAGTGGACAGCCTCTTAATAATGGCAACAGTGGAACACACCCTCATTCCTGAGGGAAAAACAACACAAAGATTTGAAGGAGATAACCTGCAAACATTTGGTAAATATTAAATTCTACAGCCAATAATGACAAAACTTGGGCGAGGAAAGGGGGAGGTTAAGTTAAGGGGGAGGGGCGATGTTTTCATTACTTCTCTGAAAAAAAGCTTAAAAAATCTAATATTGTAGAATTAGGTAGAAGCATCTTTTTACAAATAGATATTCTGTTAACATGACTGGAAATCTGACTGTTAAGGTACCAAAGCCTTTCAGAAGAGCAGCTGTTTTAATCATTACTTCTTCAGTTTCATAGCTACGTGGGGCAGCAGTAAGAGGTGAAAGGCTTTACTGTGGAATTACAAATGCATTTCCACAATTTCACACAAGAATTTCAAATGAAGCGTAGATTTAAGATGGTGATCCTCTACGTTTCCAGTGAGTTACAACAATGACAAACAGATGTGTAATGAAATGCAATGAGATTCCAAAACATACAAAAAACTCTGCTAGTCATATCAGTAATGATCTGTATTCAGTAATGACAGTAATCTCTCTCTCACACACACACACTTACATTGACACACGAGTAAAACTCAAATCAATGAATCAGTGTATTTTTTAAATGGGAAACTGTCAGTCACTAGCATAGTAATACTAGCATAGGTGACTAGTAATACTTACCAGCAGCATGCCGGTTTGTTTTTATTGATACATGCGCAGCACTGCGCACACTTACGACAATAACTCACTCTGATCTTTTAACTGCTTTACTGTAACAAACACACTTTGCGGCGCACGACTTGATCATCGGCGCGTCTTATTAGATGCGTCACATTACATCAAAACAATCAATCGCTGGACTTTGAGACATCATTGTTAAAGAAACTACATCTAAAAATATTCTTTCGGGATTTTATTTGTTTTGCTTTAAGTTCTGCAACCTCCCCGTGTTACTTAAGTTATTCTGCTTTAAGTGCTAATTAAATACTTTTTTGAACAGTCCAGGGGCCACAACTAATGAAAAGCGCGTCCAGGATCAACTCACCCTTCCAGAGCGGCTCTTGTTGGAGACCACCGGGGCTGGAGGCAGCTCCTCGTCGCTGGAGAAGACCTCTGGAGGGTCGCTGCTCTTTTTGTTTTGCGCGGTCAGATTCTGCAGGTATAGCTGCACATACACGTCCTTTTTCTGATCGCCGTTCGGCAGAGGCACATTGTGGGCCAGTAGTGCGCTTTTAAGCTTATCTTTAGTTAGCGCAGAGGGGTCGTCCAGAAAATACGACATGTCTACTCCTCTGTATACTAGCGCTATTGGCTTGAGCACTAAGCAGGACACTTCGCTGGCTGAGACGGATTTCTTTCACGCGATAAGAGACCGTCTTACAAGAGAGACCCCTATTGGATGCGTGCCGCAGAAAGGAGCGCGCTGATTGGTTGATACGCAAAATTTAAAACCGCAGCCGACGAGTTCGCGGGCTAAGCAAATCAAAGCGCCTGTTCATGGTAGATTTACCACTACGTGTGTTTTAAACTTTAGCATGACTTTTACAAGCAAGAGAAAGCCATAAACTCATTTTGTGGACCTAAAAAAAGGACATTTGCTGGCAGACTGAAGTGCAAAACATAGCATTAAAATAATGAGCGTTTTGAGCATCATAATTGAAATCATGTATGATTAGATTTAAAAGAAAATACAACTATAAAATAGTTACAGATGTCTAAAGGTACGTCAACATTTTATTGGCCAAATTATACAACTTGTCATCTTGCAACAAAAGACAAAATGATTACAGAACTTAAGTCACTTTTAAGCTTAACACATTTGCCGGCATTTAAGTTCTCCATTTGGGAAACCATGTACCACAGGTTCACAATACCAGTAACATTCGAACAATGCGTTCCTCAAGACCACTTCCACTGAGTGATGTCATCAAATTCAACGAGCCGTTGCATATATTTCCCTGTACAGAAACGAATCTACTAAAACGTTGTAGCGCTGAAAAAAACGAAACATTTGAACCAAGGTGATCACAGTGCTGCTGTATAAAGTAGCCGAGCGCTGTGTCGTGGGCATCAGAGAGAAAGCGGGCAGCTGCAGGGTCAACGTTTGCGCTGGTACCCTCAGCTCTACCGCGATCACCTGATGCTCATTTCCACAACGTGCGCGTGTTTCGCTGGTCAGTCGCCACGCTCCAAAGTCATGCTCGGCAGTACGGTCCGTCTCAAGTGAAGAAGGGTGGTGGCACAGCACTCTGCTGGGGTGTGGTTTCCTGACCCATCCCGTCCCCTGACCTCTCCTCCTTTGGCTTCTTCTGTCACTCTCCACACTCAGGCCTTGATCTCTGCTGGAGGGCAGTAGAGTACCTCAGAGTTCTCGGACGCCAGTTCCTCTGTAACGGACAGAGGTTGAACTGGTGTGAACTGGTTACACAAATAACGTTTACATCTATTCATCTGACATACGCTTTTACTTAAAAAGGCTCATTTATAAGAAGCCTGACCTACAAGGAACTTTCAAATAGTCAAACACCAATAACAGCAGCCCTAAAACCCAGATGATATTTGACAAGTTGCTACACATTGACATTATGGCTGAACAGTTTATGTATCTAAAGGCCATTGTTTTAATTGTTAAAATCTCACACCCTCACAACCCACCAATCAGAAGTAAGGACCAATAGTACAACTGATCCACCAAGCCAGGCCAGATAAACTCACCAGGCAAAACACATTTCCACAAGCCATATGTTTTTCCTACAGCAGTCTGCCACAGACGCAGCGTCCCATCCTCTGATCCACTGGCATAAAGCTCCCCATCAGGGCTGAACCGCACGCAGTGTACAGGCCCGAAGTGACCCTTGTATGACTCTGAAGGGAAGACGCACACAGTTTGCTTCATATGATCATATATGTACATATATATGAACTGCGAGTCACTCAAACACAAGCATCGTGTGAGGTTCTTATTCTCACCCATTTCCTCCTTGGTGCCGTAGTCGTATTTGTAGAGTTTGAAATCATCTCCACCAGCAACAAAGAAGTCTTTCTCGGGATGCAGGGAGGCCGAGTGAATGGAAGCCGGAGCATCTACAGTCTTTATCAGATCCAAACTAAAGAAAACAGATCAGCTTGAGAAGCTTGGCACGATCAGCTGTCAGTACATTTATGGACATGCGGTTCCCAAGGTAACCTTTGCACGCTACGCTGGATTAGAGGTCGGTTGTAATACAAACACACTTTACATTTAGGCATTAAGTAAATGCTTCTATTAAAAACGACATGCAGAAAGTGAGCCTCTATCTACCTGTGGGCATTGTAGAAAGCAATAGTTCTCCCATAAGTGATGACAAGAACCTCTCCATCAGGGACGTACTCCATGCTGCTAACAGACGCCTCGAACGAAAGAGTCTTCACTGCCTCCTTTGTGTTCTTGTCCCACAGCCTACACATGAACGTACACACAAATTCAAGCCGACACAGAATTTGCTTATTACATCTGATGCAAAAAAGCGGAGACATGGAACTCGAAATTGCATAAGTGGTGGTCAAAGCTGTCCACCACAAGGTTCAATGGCATTCACCGTGTCGCACACTCACCGGATAGTTTTGTCCTCGGCAGCCGAGAGAATCTGCTGGTCATCGTTACACCATAAGGCTTTCTTTATTGCAGAGGTGTGGCCTGCAATCTCTTGGGGGTCTGCAATAAAAACACCATGTAGTCTTTTACATCGTTTTATTTTTGGCATTATAACAGGAATCGCTGAAATAATCAGTCCACATTTTACATTTACCTAAATAAACGTACCTAAAGCGCTTTCAAGATATACATTTTATCAGTATGTGCATTCCCTGGGAACAAACCCATGACCTTGGCGTTACTAGCATCATGCTAGTAGAGCTGCAGGTCAGCTACATACCTGCTTCAGGTTTGCTGAGGTCATAGATGCGCAGCATTTTATCATTCCCGCCAGTCAGGAGATAGTTACTGTCCTGGTGAAGCAAACACATCACTGATAATATTACACAGAGTCACATGAACGTGCCTTTATATGCCATAATAAACACAAGTGACATCATTGAGATGACATCATTATTGTTTTGGACCCAAGTCTTACCTGTGTGAAGTTCACAGATTTCACAATGTGCTTATGGGCCAGGGTGAGGACCTCATCTCCAGTGACAGCATCCCACACCTTTCTGCCCGGGGCAAAAGAAATTGATAAACATTATAAAGGCACGATCACAGCTATTTAAACTAATATCCATTTCGTTGGATTGCACCCAAATTTGGTTATGTAGGTCCTTGCGCTCACGCTGTAAAATCTGCTGCAGCCGTAGCTGCTTTTGTGGCTTCTTTATTTAAGGTGGCACCCCACACAGCACCCTTGTGACCCAAGAATGTCCCGATCCAGTCACCCGTGTCCCCCTGGCGCAACATAGGTTTGCCATCTGAATGGAACAAAATTGCACATAAAGATTTAACATAGATATCCAAGATTATCCAAGATTCTGAACCCCACCTGCTATTGAACTTACTTCAAACATGGCATCTCTTTAAAAGCACTTACAATTTATTTTTACTAGCAAAAGAACCACTAGGATTCCAAAATAAAGAGACAAACATACCTTTACAAGCACTAATAAGGAAATATCCATAAGGAGTTATTCCACTAAACGCCAGATCCACAACAGGTCTGGTGTGACCAGAGCAGGTGAGAGGAGTCTGTCTCATAGCCATACTCACTGAAGACCTGGGGAGGCGTAAAGGTATATAAGAACCAATTCTCGTTGGCTCTTAGACTTACACAGCAACGCAGATCTTAAAATAGTTAAAAACCGCATGCACCATGCATTCAACAGAACATATGTGCTGGCTAACATAAGCTTGGCTAGCCTGGAAATCAATCGTTACCTTATAAAGACAGCGCTTTGTGGCCAGATAGGTGTCGGGGATGATCCCAGCAACAGTGCTGTGCCACAGGCTACACAAAGTGCAACTCGTGTGTTTAAGACTGTGTGGATGCGAGCTACACTCGAACCCTCGCTAAGGATACAGGAACATAATGGAAGCGCTAGTGTGAAAACCATGCGTCATTTCCGGTCTGCGAGGACACGGGATTGGTCAGAAACGGGTCATGTGATGTGCTATCAACTATCAGAGACGTCTCAAATGTATTATTGGATTAAGTCGAATGTCATATGATATAAAACTGTGAATAAACACAAATACAGAAATAGATTTTAGGGTAATTTATAAACAATACCAGTTTATTATAACCTGGTAGAAAAAATTTACGTATCTTGTTCATTTTCGTGATTCTTCATTAAGTGAGTACTAGCCCGTTTGTACCTCTTCTGTAATGTGTTTGAATATTTTAATTTTAAATGCAATGATGTTAAGAAGCGAACTTTTGAGCCATGATTCGCCCTTGTATATATTTAATTTACGCACAGGATGAAATCTGAATTGCGCTTTTTTCCCCTCCTCAGTGGACACCTGGACAGGATGCGGCTAGGAATGTTTTACATAGAAACATCCAGATTGAAACACTGGGTCCGAATCTCAATTTGTCAAAACTTTGATGTTACATAACATCCAGGGATGGTAAACTGACGTATCCTCTCTAATCTCATGATACTTACAGTGGCATGGGACATATACCTGGGAGAAATTTCCAGAAAGGCCCACAGAATATGCTGGAACATAAACAAATGAACACAAATAAACAAAATAAACAAACAAACAAACAAACACAAATAACTTGAAAAAATTAAGTTATAATATGTAGATCTGCATAATATAAAGAGCTGTCCGTTAACGAAACCACCCACCTTTTAATATCTGTCTATAAATTATTTTCTTTAACGATTCTTTGATATCTTTGAAACTTTTTCGATTCTTTGTTAAAAATAATTTTCAATCATTCAATAATACAATCATTCGGAATCATTTTTTTAGTTAATTACCCACTGAAAATGCATAAACCTTTTATTTCATGTCTATTTGAAAATACTGATAAGAACCATTTTAAATCCTGCAAACGGCTTTGAACAGTGTGCACAAACGATCAATTTGCGGTCAATGACCTGAAAACATAAAAGCAAACAGCGATTCAGTATTCACCCAGTTACACAGTAACGCTGAAAGCTTTACAGATACAAATGCAAAGCAACTTGTGAGTCATATAGTACCATCATGCACCGCGACAGTCTCAACACACAGGGGTGGGATTATCTACAAGAGCTGGAAGACTGATTCATTTCAGAGATTTGATTCGTTCGGACAGTTTGCTCCAAAGGACGAACCGATTCACGGAGTCATCGCTCAGGTAAAACACAATTAATAATACAATAATGAAATCACCACATTTTCTATTGAGACAGTACAGCAACATTAATGATCGCTCCCCATAATTTCCAGCCCAAATCAAGTTACTACAGTCGATACGCTCAACTGAACCGAGTCATTAAACGAATCGGTTCAAACGAATCATTCGAACGTGTTCATTGGAGGCGTAACCGTACGGAACCTGATCTTAAATCCGCACCCAGCTTTACTAGATCGCATTCATTGAATCTTCCACCCGTCGTCTGCAACGTCCCCGGTGTCAGAACAATAAAAGCAAACGTTTCAAATAATGGCCAATTACATTCATGTCCCCGAATGCGCGCCGGTGGTTCCTAAATTAGACGTGACGGTGGACGAGCACGACTACAGAGCCGGAGCGCTGAAATTGATCAAGACGCTAAGACCCCATTGGAAACCTTCGGAGGTCAAAATGAAGGTAATTCCCGTGCCGTTTCCCGTTGCTTACGAATCGACCGCTCTTAATGTCGCAAAAAGCCGCCATGCGTTGCCAGCAGCTGGTTTCACACGCGTTATATAATGCAGAACGCTGATCTGAGTCTTCAGATCCTGAGCTGCGTCACCAGATGGACGCATCGGCACCATGGCGCTCAGCAGAGACGCACCGCCAGCCAACGCGAGCTGTCAACGCAATTCTGTTCTAATGCGCTTATTCATAAGAATTTGTTTCATTCCTTAATGCAACAAAATGCTTGCAACAAATGCACGCAATACGATACGAAGTTCGCTATTAGGTGTAGTGGTAAGAGGAAATTGTACGAGTAAAATTGTAACGGGAAATGTGTGGGCGGTGGATCCCAGTAGGTTCATACACATTGTAGCTTATGGATATACGTTACTGTCCATGAGTTGGATGGAATACTGGTGTGTTGGTGTTTTTGACCTCGCTTTCGTTTGTGGCTTTAAAATGCCATATCCTTAAGCAAAACAAAAAATAGTTAATTTATGTGTAATTACGACTTAAGTAATTAGTGAACATTGAAGCATTTGGCAGCTAAAAGTTGGTTTATTATGGTGAAGTTAAATTATGCATCATAATTTATTTGAAATGCAAACCTAATAATTGCTGTTGTTTAATAAACAAATCTCTGTGTCCTAGTTTGGATGTTATGACCATAACAAGGTCTTATCTTTTACTGTAAATATTATAAAGGAGTCCCGTATATGGTTCGGGCCACTCCATTTAATATTTGATGTTTTGATTTGTAAAACAAACAAACAAAATATCAATGTGTAGAAAGAAGATATTTTGGAATCTTTCCTCCCTCGTTTGCGTAATTGCAACCATACAACATTCTTCATTTCTAAAATTAGTTTAAGTTAATAGTTGCGTGGGATTCTTACATTGGGAGGTTGTTTGCAATCCAGCTAAATAATGAAACTGTGACAGTGCACATACATCATTAAAAACCAGAGATGAGAAGAATCCAGACTACATTAGGAGACCTTTCACAAATGTAAAAACCAGCTCGAGTGTTTGAATAACCCATTTCTCAGAACTACCTTCTTCGGACTTTTCCAAGAACCTGCCAATGTACAAGCATTTATATGACTAATCATTCTCCTGATGTTTGTATGGCGTTGGATCTCGCACTTGACTTGTCTTAGACTTTCTTGGAACCAGTTTCAGTGATTCAAGAACCTGCATGCGTTGGCTATTGACGACAGCTTTAATGATCTTCAATGTGGCGGTTCAGGTTTCTGTCACCTTGGTGCTCAGTACTATGGAGATAGGAATCTTTTCTTTTGCTCTGTGCCATTGGAGACGACTTAAACCAAGTTTGTAGGTGCTGCGTAATAGATCAAACGCCCTATAATTGAAATATCAACATGGCAAATTCCATTCGGAAATTGGTGCTTTATGAGTTATGACTGTATGGTAATAAATCTTTCATTACCAGAGCGGAAAGGATTATTATAGTTGTTTTAACATCACACAGTTTTTTGGCAATGGCGATATGTTCCACTTAACTTAGTTAACTCGGTTCATTAAAAGCTACATATAAACTGACTACCTCATGACAGTGTAAAACCACAAGTATAAAAGTCTCAATCCAGATAGAAAGTCAGCGATCTGTAACACTATTCTTGTTTAAGACTCATTTCCTTGCATAAACAGAGTCGATACGGGTGTGATTTGCTTGCATGTGGAAAAGCAAGAATAAGATCTGCATTTTGTTGTTTTAATGAACTTGAAACAAAACGGAGTGCTCAGCACATGCCAGACCCCTCTGATGCCGGCAGAAATCAAATTCCTGACGTTCCGCCCACTGTCATTCAGTCCCACAGAGTGCCGACGATTGTGCCCTGGAATGCTTAGCTTTCCAAACACGCATCATTTACATTAGTTAGACAATGCAAATTTGCTTGGCTCTGTCACATGGAGTGTGCTTTTTCTGGCAACAGTTTAAAATAAACTATACCTAAGTCGTTACACCTTACAAGAATTAAGGTGTGGCTAAGTGTGTTTTGTTACCAAGCTGTCAAACACCAGTGGAATATAATCGTTTATATATTAAAATATATTAAGAAAGTTTTGGTGCCGTGGCCTCATGGGTTGCGCTCTGACCTATGGTGGAGTAGCATCAAAAGGGGCCGGAGTTCAAATCCCGCCCCCTAATCTTTTCCCCCGCTGTAATTCTATCGCTCACCAAAGGCAAAAAATAACTTAAAGGAAATACTTGGTCTGGCAAATATTTTATTATAAATATTTGGTTTGCTATTCTTCTGTTCCAAATTTGCATTTCTGAAGTGTGAGGTTTCTGGTCAGCTGACTCAGATAAATAGAACAGGAACTGGCCAGAGAGCATGTGACGGCGATCGACCTCAAACCATCTGCGCGAGCTGATAACTTCAATCTCCACGTCAATTCCTCTTTCTGCAGACTTTCACGGACGGCATTACGAACAAGCTGATTGGATGTTACGCCGGCGGGTCCATGCAGGACGTGGTCCTCGTGCGCGTCTACGGAAACAAGACGGAACTGTTCGTGGACCGCGAGAACGAGGTGAAGAGCTTCCGGGTGCTCCAGGCCCATCGGTGCGCGCCACGCCTCTACTGCACCTTTAACAACGGCCTGTGCTATGAGTTTCTGCAGGGTGTGGCCCTGGAGCCTGAACATATCAGGAGCCCTGCCATCTTCAGGTGGGAAACAGTCACTTGCACAGTCAACAAACCATCAACAAACAGGCTTTCTTTATTGTCAGACTGGGGCCAGATTATTGTTGCCCCGTGTGAAGCTAAGCTAACTGACTGAGTTACACTAGTTCTCTGAACTAGTGTGACGGAGATAGAGACACTGACATTGACCTCCAGCCAGCCAGATGCTGGTCATGTAACCTTCACCCTGTATTCCTTTAAGACAAGCGGTGACTCATCGCAAAACTGTCCCAGGCCTCCCTGGGACAATGTGGCTACTGTGTTAGCAGCTGTATAGCTTCAAGGGAACAAGCTATAAAATGCTTTGAAGCTTCAATAAGGGCTTGACGTTCTTTATCAATAAATATTTTAATTCAGTTCACTAAGGCCGCCTGAATGAGTTGTTTATGAATGAGACGGATTTTGTTCACGGTCCCTAACTCAAATCAATATCTCAGCGACTCAGTAAGTGACTCAGACTCACATTTAAGTCTGTTCCTCACACAAAGCCGGCTTTAAAATACCTGCATATCTAACACAATAAACTTCGCACCCCCTTTGAAGCTGCATTTTTTTTTGTTTCATTTTTTAACAACAACATTCATCAGCGTTTAGTACTTTTTCATTTAATCCCTTTGAGTACTTTTAGTATCCAAGTACTTGGAGAAATGGTATCCATCCATTTCTCTTACTGTATATAACGTACATTTTGAATTTATTACAGGCACATCGCAAGGCAGTTGGCCAAGTTCCACGCCATACACGCCCACAATGGTTGGGTGCCTCAGTCAGACCTCTGGATAAAGATGAGCAAGTTCTTTTCCCTCGTTCCTGCACACTTTAAGGACCCAGAGAAGGAGCAGAGGTACGGAGAGATGTCACATGACCTCTCAAACCGCGAACTTTCTGTGGAGTTTTCTGAGCGACACAGAACAAGCAGAGAGTTGTACACAGTAACAAACCCCTTAGGTGTAACATCATGGCGATATATAATTTAAAAGTGCTGAAATACATAAAGGTGTGAG
>JAZGTJ010015165.1:0-13563 GCA_036877575.1 Botia almorhae
TTTTGAACTTTGAGAAAGCTTCCTCTGAGCCTCTCCATCCCTCTATGTAATCCACCAAACATCGAGTGAATTTGGCAATGATTGCTGCACATTTGCCAGCCACAGAGTAACTACAGTTGCTGCTGTTTGTATTGTTGTTGGAAGATCATGTGCATCAGTCGGCTGTGATGTCTAATCTATATCCAGAGCGTCAGTCATGATCTGACACAGGTGCAGTAGATAAGACCACCATGAACTCTCCCCATGCTGTACCACACCAGTGTCAGATGTTCTGTGTTATGATGTTCTGATGTTGGATATACAGACACAGACAGTGTAAGATAAACTCGGACCACATGGACCGCACGCTCTCTGTAGCTGAAGGAAAGCTGTTGGCAATAATCACGTTTTTTATTAAAGAGATTTGTTACATGACCCAACGATGAGGGTAAACGTGACCGATTTTTGGAAAACACCATCTCAAGCTATTTAAAAGTCACTTTTCAAACAGTGGAAAAGATGCAGCTACAAGAACAGCCCGACCGCTTTTAAACGAGAGAATGTCTTGGCAGAACACGCGGGATTACTGAGTTTTTCAGAAGCGCTCCAAATGTTTTTTTGTCAAGCAATAAGAGCACAACACCTTTTATGGTCTGTGAAAATAAGCAAAAGGAATGAACAGCTCACATGACGTACGGTAACAGGATCACGAGTAAATAAAAGTGAGGAAAACCTAAAATTAGACTTCTACTTCATTTGGCTGACTGTTAATGCAGAAAGAGAAAACACGACAGAAAAGGAGAGCAAGATAGAGAGAGGCTGAGAGAGGGTGAGAGAGAGAGAACAAGCTGTGTGTTTACATGGACAGCAGTAATCTAATGATTGACCGTATTCTGTATAAGACAATATTCTGAATCAAGTGTTTTACTTATTTTACATGTTACAGAACAAAGAGAGAACATTCATTGCAGTTTATTAATCATGTGCAATTCAGTTTAAACAAGTGCTAAATGTGCTCAAACGATGCTGCGCCATGATGATTTAAATTAAACCATTGTCATTTTTTCTCTTGTTTTCTTTGTTAATTAGGCTGATGAAAGATTACTTGTAAAACTCAGTGATGTGTTTGTTAGTGAATTTCTCCTCAGGAAATTGAGGGGAAATGATTGCAGATTTTGGCCACATACTGCACCATCCCCTCGAGTTTAGCCTCCAACCGCGCAGTTGTGAAAATGCTAATGCAGCCACTACGGCTGCCAGTCACTCCAGTAAGAAAGCGTAATGGTTAGCACTAACTGAGAATGACATACTGATGGAAAATGTTTGTGTCTGCAGCCTGCCAGAGCGAAAGGCAGAGATAACAACAGCTCCAGAGACACAGCGTGCATGCTAACTGGCTGCTGGCTGTCACTCCTCTACACCTCACCTGAAACACGCCTCCAAACACACATGAAAAAAGAAAGAAAGGCAAACCCTCCACACATGCAAGAAGCACAGAAAATCACTTCTCGACCCAGTGGAAACATAAGCAGAGCATGAGATTGTGTGCTAGTCAGCAAACTGCAAACTCTGGGCCCGATCCAAGGAGACACCAAACTGAGAGAGAGAGAGAGAGAGAGAACATTGTCTACAGAGGAACTGGCAGCATGCTCAATGCTTATGGGAGGTAACAACACTGTCACAACAAATCCCTCATCCACCTGAGCGAGCGTCTTTCCTCACCTTGTTAAAGATGCAGCTGTTACGTAGTTACAAGAGTTACACAAATGACAAATATCTCCATAATGCAATTCTGTCCCGGCGCTCAGGCGAGGCAGTCGGGTCATGACATTAGAGATACACTGTTATTTTTGTGTGACAGTACATTAAAGGAATAGATGAAAATTGAAAAATAAAAAATGCATACGATTCATGTTTCTATTTGTCGTCGCTATTCATGCGGTCCCACAGCGCGTCTGCATTTGCAAATGTATATGAATGGTGACATCCGGCAGTGCTGGGGAGGTATAATTACAGCCCTTCACATTTCTCTGCCACCTCCACAGACTGACACACAATTAGACACGCGTCTTTGAAAACACACGCTTGAGAGCTGGGCTGCCTTCACCCACTTAAGACTTGATACAGAAATTGTGTGTATGCAAACTGACAGACTGGTCATACTGACACACTTTCTTCAGGAATCAAACCATCACTACAGCACATGCTTCAATAAACGCTTCTCCTTTTTGGGGCATTAAATGCACGTGTTCTGAGATGTTTGTGAGCATCTGAAGGTCACAGAGGTCCATCAGTGGATTTTCCAGTGGAAGGCTGTGTGGCTGATCGGATATGGATTCAGGAATTTGATTCTATTATTCAATTCTGCTAATTGTTTCCTGAACGTCCGCATTCCTCTTAAATGCGACACCTTCGCAGTTGTCATGACGATAAGAACACAATTCTACTTATGTTCAGAAATTGGATTTAAGACCACAATAATGAATGTCGCTTGGCCATCCGTTAACGACCCACAACGCATGTTGTTTCCCAGACTGAAGTTCTAAGGTGAGGTTTTCATTCTGACGCTGAAAACTGACTGAAAGCCGGTCCTCAGGTGGTATATATACTGCTCTGTGAACTGCACCTACAGTGCCATTCGGTTGCCAGGTGCCAGGGGGTGGTTATAATGTACGGGCTCATGAGTTTCATCAACATTTAAGTGAACGTGTCTATAACTGATAACACTTGTTATCATGTGACCGAATGACAAGTCTGTCAGGGAAACACATGCCTCAGGTATGACCCAAGCCATTAGACATCAACTTAATGGCCCCGCCGAAGACCTGAAAGTAATGAATGGGCCTCTTACAGTGCATGTTCTGTGTTCTCTATGAATTCAGATCGCAGCAGTGAAGCAGGTTCATGAGAAAGGCAAATTGGCAAATAATGGCCCTGGTGACAAGCTTCCTCCATCACTACTGAAATTAATAACGCATGCCAGTAGGTTAATGTACGAGTTCATTGCACTGGGCAGCTCTTGCTTCTAAAATGCCAACACAAGACATGCCCAGAGGAACAGAATCAATATTACGTCTGTGAGCCGCACATTCATTCAGTTTGTGATATATGATACAGCATGATGAAGTTACAGTAACTGAGCATGGTTAAGCAATTTAAACGACAAACAAACACGCGCTGGTTATTCATGATGTCTCTGAAAAAGCATTGGAAACATGTGACCAAGGGTCTGTTGTAAATGTTTCCATATCTGCATGTGGTCGTGTCAGTAAAACCAAATAGCTGCGTTCTTCCCCCTAACAACATGCAATGATGAAAAACAGTTCTAGCGCAAGAAATACTTCAGAAATACAGTGAATACATTCCAGTGCTTTTGGAGGGACAGCTATTTGTCATCTTGCCAAGGGACAAAACGCTTCCCTGCGGAGCAGATGATAAAAGATGTCTACAGATAACTGCTGGAGTTGCATTGATGCAGACCTCCACATTTGGGTGGTCTTTGTCTCAGTAGAGCAGGCTGAGGAACCGGGTGAATTTTACAGTTCTGTGATGGTAGGGACACAAATGGCACACTTCAGATTTAAACTATGCATACTTATGATGTGATAAAGTGTTTTGTACTTTGTAATTCGGCGATGCATACTAATTAGACTATGTTTAGGTGGCTACTTAACGCACCTGCTGCATAATAAATGTATGCATATGTCATACATGACGTATTATTTATTGTGACGTAATATTTACCTCGTAATTAATACAGTTAAATGGAACGATTATGCATTCTATACTTACTGTTTAAGCGTTATGAAGCTTGACGTTATGAAGCATTGCGCACTTCATAAATGACAACATGATAGTAATTAGACATGACGCAGGCTTAGTAAGAACTTGCTTTAAAATAAGTTACATAGACTGAGAGGAGCGTCTACATCCCTCTAATAATGGCCCTTAAGTACACACTTCTAGCAAAGCGCATACTTAATTTCGAGCATTGATATTTGATCCCCTTTAATCTCAATGAAACGCGCAGATTTGAATCTTTGGCACGTTTCTGCTCACCGCATATTTCGCATTTCATGTTGGGACACGATAAAACCGAGAACAAAGATAAACTATTATTATTACTATACATACACTTCAGCATACCAACTGCTATTCCTAAAACCTTTCCTTTCACATCTTTTAACGCATGTGGTGGTTTTGATTGAAATTTGGACAATGTCCAAATAACCGCACTTGTCTGCATGTGTAAATACGTGTTTAAAAGCAGCTGCAGACAGACGAAAGTTCACAGGTTAACTGATTGACAACACAGAAACACAACACAAACTTGAACTGCATCCTAAATGTAACATTACCAAGACCACTGAACTTCACGCGCATGGGTTTATACCTGTTACGCGCTCAGGTGATTTGTAGCAAGTACAATACAAACATGTTGTTTTGTATACTTAAAAACTCTACATGCATGTAAAATCTGACGAATTTTCACAAATGCATTTACAAATGCATTGATGCGATCGTCATATTTTTTACGTCTCACCTGCCATCGAAGTCCGCGCTTACTCCGAACCAGCAGGTCCAAACCAACACGAACTTTATTATCCACATTTCCACGCTTCTACGGTCAGGGCGCCTATATCCAAACGTCGCAGCGGGTCTCCACTGTTTGGATGGGAATGATGGCTAGATCCGAGAACAGTGAAGCGTGTCCAGCACGATACAGTCAGTGTTGTTGGTCTTGGAGAGACGCAGTGGCTCAGCCCGTGCTCCGCTCCTCTGGTAGAGTGACCTGTGCAGTGGAGTCGCTCTCTCCTCTCTCTCTCTCTCTCTCTCTCTCCACCCTCGCGTTCTGCGCCCAATAAGGAGAAACTTAAGTGCACGCAGCATTGTTACTGTACTTATTGTACAATAAATAGATCTGTATAACATTATACACAACATATATACTTGGTAACATTAAACTACGTCATTCATTTATGATCATTCCCATTACGGCGTCAACAGAATGAATTTTGATAGCAATAACAGTGAAAATGTGTAACTTTAAGCTGTTGCACATACACTTAACAAAAACATGTCTATGATAACTCAATTTATTATCAAGAAGTAACAAAAAACGATGTTATTGTCATGCGTTTTTGGACATGCGCCATGCATGGCATTAACTTGCTAACAGCATTCTGTTATCAGAATAATGTCAACATTTAAACCCTACCCAAAAAATAGTAATTACAAAACATAATAGCAAAAAAAATAATACTTTCAATAATAGCAAAAAAACACACAACATAAAAAAATTCAATCCACAAACATCTACATTTGTACTGAGTACTCTTGTGTGAACATCCATTATTACTTAGGCTTGCTGTAGGTGACTTAGGTAGCATATATATATATATAAATACACACACACACACACACACACACACACACACACACACACACACACACAGTTAAGAAATAACTAGCAAAGATGGTGAGCAGACAGATGGGCACCCGTGTCACGTAAAACCAGTGGGCGGCTGATTTATGTTTTTAAGTCATCACTTGAGCTCGGTCGTGTGCGGGGTGATGTCTCAGTTCCTGCTTTCTCAGTCAGTGACTTCTGTCAGGGGTTCTACAGTACATTTATCATTACACTTCAACTCTGTTATGATTGGGTGAACACTTAAACACAAGTACTGCACCTATATCAGATCCCATACCGCCACATTCTACACTTGAACAGAAGTGGAACAGTATATTGCAGAAATGACAGGGAAGAACTATAACACTGTGCAGTGAAGTGCAGAGAGATGTTGGAGAGTCATACTCAGACTGAACTGATAGACTGAACTGTGTGCCGTATATTAGGCTACATTCGCACCTTAAACCAAACTGCCTTCATGCAATTTTCTGCTTAAATCCATTTTTACTTGAGGTTATTCATATGACCTTTAAAACACAAACAAGCATAGATTTAAACAACATAAATAACATGCAGCCCTGCGTTTATTAACAGCATAACATTTGAGTTATTTATTGTAATTTATCATGATTACTTTAATGACACAGAAGCATCATGTCACAAACGCATTCTCTGTCCTCCATCTTGTTTGTTATGAATCAATGTTGGTTTGACGTCACCTGTGAGGGAAACATGCACCCGGTTGTGTTCAGCTGCAGTCTGAGCGTAGCCTGCGAACGTTTTTTACATTGCTCAAGGTTCCACAACTGGCAGCTTGAACTGAAGTGCTTTTGAGTGGCAGACGCACACAAAACATTACATTTATTCCTTTCTGATTAAAAGCTGATTGTGGATGTAAAGGTTTATGTGAATGTGTTTGTGTTGAGGAGGGACATTCAAAGATCGAGTGCTGTGCAGCGTATAGCACTCATACTTCTAAAGTATGAAAAATCTCAATTTTACACAAACGTAATATTCTACATTCACCTCTAGGCCTCTATGTTGTATTATTTACTTAATAATACTTCAGGAAATTAATGAATACTTCAGGAAAACACGATCACTCTAAATTCATGGAGATTCATCCAGGTCTTCTATAAATGGTGACACTGGAGAAAACTCATTTTCAGCCTCTTCAGGACTGGAGAGACGGCCGCGCTTTCTGATTAGGTTTTGTCACAGATAAATTTAAGATGAATTGCAGCTTGATTTGCCCATGAATTCTTCGGTCAGCCACAGGTGAAATTGCACATCGCTTCAGCAAAATTTTAAACGAAACCGACTTTTCTGTCTGAAAGCTAAGAGGGGAAACTACATAAACGGAGAGAAAAGCTCCGGCAGAGTTTAGTTCTAAGCTTGTCATCAGAAGGCATTTTTAGCACCTAAATGTTACTATTTTTGCTTTTTTACTCTATTATTTTTCCCCTAAACAGGTAGACTTTGATTAGTGTTGTGGAAATCACAAAAATGACCAGAGACAATGTGATGTGAGCATGTTATGTTATGGATGGCCCAAGTCAAAAGATTACACACTGCTGGAATCTACGCTTTTAAAATCTACGCTTTTAAAATCTACACTTTTTAGACTTTACAATGCAAATTAAAAGAAATCTTTATCTTCTGGCAAAAATGTATAATGTTCATGTGCAATTAATGAAATTGCTCATAGCAGGATTAAATGTAATGAATAAATTATGTATAAAAGATTTCATTATCCTTTTACAAGGTGCCTTCTGCCAATTAAAATACATTATATTACACCACATACAGTACAGTAATGATCCAAAATAATTGCTGTATTATTAAGGACTGTATTTTTTAAAAGGCACACAACAACAAGTCACTGTACACTGTATACTGTACATAACTGGATTTATTCTGTTCAGTATTTCCTTCACAATGTTTTTGCCTCATGTCAAATTTTGGCACATTTTGGATGCTGATCAGTTCTCACCAAAGAAATCCACTTACATTGACTCATTTTTTTATTCTACTCTATATGTATTTTTCATGTGCACTTGGCCAGGCCCCAGAGCCAATCCTTGGGAAAAGAAACGTTCCCCACTGAAATGATTCCAGCTGTTTGGAAGGTGCCCTGTCTCCAGCCTTTCACACTCAGATAGATTGACTCTGCTGGCAGAATTCAAATGAGTTCTGCTAGCTTGGCCTCTCTGAGCTTAAAGGTTCCTCATAGCAGACGAGCACATTTCGCCTGTACAGGGTAAGAGTCCAGAGACTCTGTTCTGTGGAGAGCAAACCTGAGGCGTTTCTTACAGATTTAAAACAAAGCAAAGCTGAGAGAATGGTTTATATCGGTGTAGACCGCAGACGAACCTAGCGTTGACATTTGCATGAGATCGCGACCTGATTAAATATTTATAACCGCAGTGGGATTTATCCGCGCGCATCGATTCATAATATGAACCCCTCTGATCTTCATGACCCCTTGACATGAGGGAATTGTGATAAACACCTGCTGTTTTTTTTCCGATACTTCCAATCAGATATTTCCAGGAAAAAGTAGTGTAAGAAGCAGTCCAGGTTTTCTTGTGAGAAAGAAGAGCAGATTATAATGAATAATGTTACATCTGTAATAACTGTTGAAAGGCAGGTTCTTCACAGACCTTTTTGTTTCGCGTGTAATATGCGATAATGCAGCAGAGAGGGTGTGAGGTGCTTTTAACACCATTTAGTGAGTGTAATTTGAATGTTTAATTTATTGAGGGAGAGTTGCTGTTTTTCCAGGGTGAGCATGTCAAGTGGCAGAGCGCTGATTTGTACGACAATCACTAACAGTTTCGATGATGCCACGTTTAAAAATATTTATAAAAACTATGATTAAAGAATAAATTCACTGATTTCACAATTAAATTAAACTGTGCTGAAAGAGAGACAATGATCCATTAAAAACATTCATAGAAAAGTGTGTTCATTAAAACACATTCAAACAGTCCAAACTGAAGGGGAGGTGTGTCTGTTTCTGGTGCAGTTGTTGCAACACTATCTTGCAGGCTGTCCCACCAGCATATTGTTCTCAGGAGAGCAGCCATGAGGAACCAAGATCATCACCCTCACAGAACCCATGAGTCTCGGCAGCCCAGCTGCGGTCCAGGTCGACCAGTCCCATACATCGTTTCCCTGGAGATTATTAGAAAAAATGGATATGAGAAAAGTTATGAAACTTATTATGAACACTTATTCAATTTGTGAACTGAATACTAAAAAGTATTCAAAAGTATTAACTAACAATGCAAAAGACCAATTAAACAACAGGTCAATGAGCTTTACCATAATACTTGAATTTTTGTATGTGTACTAAATGTACTTTCACTAGTTTATCTCATGAAATTCAAATATTAGTCATATTTATTTTTTTAATTAAAAAATAAACTTTTAAAAGACCAATTTCACAAAATGTCACCAGAAACCTTATCAAAAATTCTTCAAAATCTTCAAAAAGATCATTTTAGCACCTCATCTAAGCTGAGAGTTATCTGTGCAGCAGTCTCTGGTCTGACTGGCATCAGGGAGGCACTTGTGCTGGTTAACATGTGTTTTGTGAAGAGTCTGAGAGTCTGTCATCTCGCCTGTTGATGGGCAGAGTAAAGTGAGACAGCAGCTGCATGAGATTTAAGCAGGAGCGCAATGAGATGCGCGGAATGAGACGTTTGGTGAAAAAAAGAGGTCATAGAAAGAGCAGACGTGACAGAACAGACACGTTTGATCTTGTCTCCTTGTTTGAATGTTTTTAAGACTGTGAATTGTTATAGATTCACACCTTCTAAACCCAATTTGCTATAAATAAAGTGAAGCTGTCACTTAAGTAGCGCTGAATTTCCCAAAGCCTCTGGCCCAGACAAAAGTCCGACAATCACATTACATTGACTGCCCTTGAAATTTTGATTCCCCTACTTGTGATTGGTTCATACACTGAAGATGCTACTAACTGATTGGCCTCTATCAATAAAGCCCGCCCCCACAGAGGTTTTTAGTTTTGCTATTAAATAGTTGCAGAATTACTGTTCACTAATCATAATTCTATAGGATTTTTTTTTTACATTTTAGTATCCGCTAGGTAAAAATTCAGTTATATTGAATGACAGATTTATCGCCGTACCAGAGGTACACGGATGGCTGTCTGCTCCGCAAATCTGCACACGGTCGTAAGGAAAGCAAACAGCAATGTTAAAATAACAAATGTGAAGGCAGGGCAATAAACACAATTACATAACCTAACAAACAAAAAAACAGATGTACAACACAGGACTCTCAGCGCTAGTGCAGGTTGCAAAGGAATATCAATAAATACGATCATTAGAGTCCTGGAGAGGGAACGGAACATTTACCAGCCGTTATAACTGCAGACAGAGGAAACAATTCTATATCAATCAATGCACCGGCGACTCTAATTGCGATTGTTGTGAGGAAATACAGCAAAATAGCTTCACAAACGATTCTGCATTAACTGAGTAAAACTTGTGCGCATGGAGGGGATGTAACTGCCCTGCTAGATTGATTCATGCTCTCAAGATTAGTCCTTTAGGCTAATGATCAATGTCATTGCTCAGTCATAATGTAACATGTTACAGCATTTCTGTTTGTACCAGTGGTTTGGTCACCGCAACATATAAAGTGTTGCATTGATTAATTATGCCCACATAATTAAACATATTGTTTTTGTATTAAAATGTTTTCTTTAAAAATGTATATCAAGATAAGCTAAAAAGCCAGTAAAATACAACCGATTTGTCTAAGGTAATTCCATCGCATTCCCTCGGCACAGTGCAAGAGGCAGATGTGAATCTGAGAGGACACTGATGAAGGTGAGATAATGTCTGATTAACTTCATCCATTACTCTCACTGCTCCTGTCACAGCCCTCGCTGTTACGATGGGTTCTGCATTCACAGGAATGTCCTATTTGTGTAGCTGGGAGCGTTTGAGCTCAGGAAAATGAACGTCAAAAGAAACCAAACAGAGTTGTATAGTAACTGAACAGAGATTTATTTATTGGGGATCAGGAAGTAACGTATCTGAAATATTTCCATTTCTCATGTAAGTGGTTTATGATGTTATGATGTACACAGATGTGAAACTTGATGAGGTCTTCAAACCTCAGAGATTGTGTGTGGTAGCTGATGTTTGTGTTAAATCTCTGTCGAAGGTTGTGCCCTTCTTGTCATTCACGTCAATAAAAATGGTATGATGGGCCATTGCCATGGCAACAACCTGAACACAATGCACAAAATAGTTTCCTGCCACCCTGATGTTCGTGCCCTACAGCAAAATTCCTCCGAGATTAAATGAAAGTTTACACCAAATGTTGAGATCTCTCGTAGCGATCCGTCTTGACTGGAGGAAACGTGACGAGTGTTTGTGAGCGATTCTCGCTGTCAAGAACTTGAGCGACCTCGTCTTTTTCTGTGAAGGTTTCCTGTCAGCGTGTAATGTGAGGCTGATGAGACTCAGCTGTGTTATTGTTGATGTAGGACATTATATTCTAAGACTCATAGAAGAAAAAGATGACAACAGATAATGATGAAATAATGAATAGACAGTAATAATGAATGTCTTAATCTGGTAACTGCATAATTGTCTCTATTCTCTTCATAAATGTTTTTCCATTTATTTATTTTTTTTCAAGTAGGAGCATTTTTGACCCTGTTGACAATTAGAAATGAATCTCCTGTCAAGCACACTCCAGTTTTACTAATACATGCATCAGGTCTTTTCCCCTGAACTGTCATGAATGTCGTTGTTTATTTGGTGGTAGAAATTGCGTTTTGTCTGTAAAGAGAACTCATACTTGATCTTACGTGACTTGTGTATTGTGCTCATGAACATCTCTCACATCACTGAACCGTGTGAAAACACTCTAGCGTCGACATCACCTCTCATTCCAGACTCTTAAACTGACCGACACTCATTCTGTCTCAACATAACCAACACATTACTGAAAACAAAACTGAAAGTCTAACTAACAAAGCAACAGTTTTGCTTACCTTTTAAACTAGCATTTTAGTTATGCTAAAGACACAAAAGTAATAATAACAATAATTATTATTATTAGTATCATTATTACCACTATTATGATTATGATTATTAATACTATTCTTATTTTGTTAATGAATTCATGACAAAGACTTGTCAAGAAGTTACCAGGACAGTTTTCAAGTGACCTCGAAATATTAAAAGAATAAGTTACAAAGTTTATATTAAAAATAAAAAATCAACCACTGAGACATAAAAGTACTGTGAAATTGGGGGACTCAAACTGAAAGATGAAACTAAGAGTAACGGAAAACATAAATCAATATTAGTTTCTACCTCTTGGGGAAGTTGAGCGTGTTTTGAATGAACACACAGGGACTAAGCACGAATCCTGTCCTCGCCTGCAGACAGCGATCCAGCACCATGACCCGCACGCATGGCCTCCTGGAGACGACACAAACACAAAACACGACACACAGGGATGGTGATTACAGCTGATAACTGAAAGCTGCAGGTTCAGATCCAGTTTCAACCGGTCTGAAACCTTTCCAATTCTTTCCTCTAATACCTGATCACGTTTTCACAAAACTCAAAGCATGCTGTCATTTATCTGCTGGTAGCTTATGCTGAGAGTGAGGGAACTGGTGGTCCCCCACTGGTGTGAACCCACATGACAGTGGCCGTCCCGCTGCCTATTAGCAAGAGAGTGGATCAAACAGCTTGATGGAGAGGTAAAGAAAAGCTTTAGATGTCTTTAGCTGAAGATCAAGCATTCAGCTTTACCCGGAGCAGAGCTATACAGTACCCATCTCCAGCAGGCTGAGAAACCGTCAAATAATGCAAACTGTTCTTTCAGGTTGTGTGTATGCACAGTCAACCAAATCCACGGATTAACACCCTTCGAAATCCCCCAAAAGAACTTTTCTCAGGAATGTGTCCAATTCCCAGAGGATAATCAGTCACTCCACACGCGGCTCAGAGTTGCTGATGGAGAGGAAGTACGCCTGTGAACTTTATGTGAGAAAACATTCCACCATAGCTGATATTTTATCAAATGAACGGCAATAAATGACAAAAAACACGACATTGGCAAATATTGGCAAAGCGCTCAGTTTGGATTTTAATTGAGTTCTGGGGATGCTAATTAAAGTGAAATACTTCATAATGTCTTTTAAACAGGACCTGAACCAGAGCTATTAAAAACACAGGCAAGTGTTTGTTTATGCAGTGCCACACTTATGTAGCTCATCAGAATTCATTAGCAGACAGTCTGAGCTGCTTTGAAGTAGACCACTATCTCACAATGGGCCCATCCATCACGTCTCAAGAGAACAGCAGCTTGTCGTAGCCTCACACAATGAAGAATTAAACCATGAAACGTGCAGCTCTGAGGATGTCAGTAGGTACATTTCCAAACGTTCATGATGATGCAACAAAATGACAATACTGAAGATACATACTGGTTTTATAGGGCCAAAGGAGACATTTTTTGTAAAAGGAAAATTTTGAATGACAATTTCCTGAATGAATCCAATGGAATCCTTAAGTTCTATAACAAAATGATGATAAAAAAAGTCTTGTACAGCGAGGATAAAACGAAAAGGGCATATGAACTACAGGCGAAATCTATTCACAAAAAGCACTCATAAGCTTTAATGCAAAATACCACAGGTCACGGGTTCGATCCCCAAGGAACACATTCTGCTAAAAATACCTTGAATGTATTGTAAGTTTCATACAACCGTCTGCCATTTGTCTGAATGTAACAATGATCTAATGACACTTTAAGCTCTAGTGCTAGAGTTTGTGCTTTCAGTATCAGTGTGCACAGATGACATCATTCTTGGCATGTGTTAGTATGTGATCAGACCCGAGTCTGTGTTCTTACAAAATCAAAAGAGGTGAAACTCACCGCACAGTCATTCCCAGACTCCCAATGTCATAATGACACAAAGACTGTGATCCGTCCCTCAGGAGATCAGATGATCGTTGTTCATCATGAGATCGGAGGCGTCTTAACACGCTCCAGTTAAAGAACAAACAAAGTGGAGTATTGTTTGGTCTCTTGTACTGAAGGGATCTAACAAATGAAATAAACTTTATTTATTTAGTTTTTCTGATTTGGCTGAAAACATTTCACACTGA